>PVIU01032309.1:0-13709 GCA_004026605.1 Ondatra zibethicus
ATCAAGTAGGCTTCATCCCAGAGATGCAGGGCTGGTTCAACATACGGAAGTCTATCAATGTAATCCATCATATAAATAAACTGAAAGAAAAAAACCATATGATAATATCATTAGATGCTGAAAAAGCATTTGACAAAATTCAACACCCCTTTATGATAAAGGTCTTGGAGAGATTAGGGATACAAGGTTCATATCTAAAAATAATAAAAGCAATATACAGCAAGCCAACAGCTACCATCAAATTAAATGGAGAGAAACTCAAAGCAATTCCACTAAAATCAGGAACAAGACAGGGCTGTCCACTCTCCCCATATCTCTTTAATATAATGCTTGAAGTTCTAGCAATAGCTATAAGACAGAATAAGGAGATCTTGGGGATTCGAATTGGAAAGGAAGAAGTCAAACTTTCATTATTTGCAGATGATATGATAGTGTACATAAGTGACCCCAAAAACTCTACTAAAGAACTTCTACAGCTGATAAATACCTTCAGTGATGTGGCAGGATACATGATCAACTCAAAAAAATCAGTAGCCCTCCTATACCCAAAGGATAAAGAAACAGAGAGGGAAATCAGAGAACCATCACCTTTCACGATAGCCACAAAACGGATAAAGCACACAGATTTCATACAAGGACAGATCTGGGCTCAATTGCAGCTCAGTCACTTGCTGAATTTGTGCCTTTAAGCAAATGATAAAAATTTTCTGAATCTTTTTTTATTATTTAAAATGGAAATAATGGCATTTGTCTCTTAGAATTATCTTAGTGATCAAATCAGCACTCAAATATCTACTATACAGAAAACACTAGCTTTGACCCTAACTCTTTTTATGTCTTTATAAACATTTTAAAAAAAAAACTAACAACAAACAAAACAGAAATCAACTAATCAAAACTATCTCCAAAATATCTCATGTCAAAAATAAAGCCTTACTTCAAACTAACTTTCTTTTTCTTTTGAGAGGAAATGAGATATTATTAAAATGTTATCAAGAATATCAGACAAGCTGATATTCCTAGTCTGGTTGCCTCATCTATGCTTTCTGCCTGGCTACTTGTCAATCAGCATTTCATTAAACCAATACAAGTGACAAATCTTTACAGGGTACATGAGCATTATCCCACAACACTGTCATATATGAAGTCAAGCCCTTCCTATATGGGTGTCAATCATAGTATATCTTTATATCCCAAGAACCTTACTTTTGTAAGATTTTATCTCTTGTATAGTTTATTTTTATTCTTATTTAAGTCTCCTTCCTTAGCATGTATATCTTCCAATATATTCTATTCTAAATCACTCTTGATCTAACACTTTATATTTTTCTTTAATTCACACTATGTTAAAAAAAGTTGTCTACATTCCCTCCTTTTAAACCTTAGTTCACATTATCTTCTGTTCAATGACATTTCTATTTGTATTTTTTTCATAATAGTTGGTCTTGTCAAATTAATACAGAAACTCATATGTTGAAATTTTATTTAATTTGTTGTTTGCAACTTTGTCTCATTCTCAGTTGCTTCTAAAATAATTGACTATTTCTTGCTTTTGGAAACTGTCTGTAGAAGTTTTAATAAAATCCTATCTCCTTACTTTCCTATAATGCACTGTTTTGTTTTATTGTTTGTTTTCTATCTTCTCTATCTTCTATTCTCTCCTTAGAATGTCTTTTAGACACGGAGTTTTCTAGTATGAGATTCTTTTTTTCTGTCTTTGTAGGTAATAACTTTCTTTATAATAACTTTAAGTGTACAGCTATTATCTTTTTACAAGTGATGATTCCATGATCTGAAATAAGTGAAAAAGTGAGTGGAGTATATATTATTTTTAATTGTTCTCTCCTATAATCTGTGAATGTTCTGGCATGATATCTATGGTGGTGGCCATATTTTTGACTCATTTTGAAATATTGCACTATTCTTTTAAACTTAGCTTAAAATTTAGTATCATTCCTGATTTGATAATTGTTTCCTATTTGCTCCTAAATTCTGTGAGTAATTCTGTGGCTTCCAATGATCATAACATATGTACAAGTACAAGGTACATTATTTTGATTTTTGGACTTTTGTTCATCTCCTGGGATAGGAGGGGTAAAACATAACATTTGAAAAACAGCTCAATTGTTATTAGGAAAATATAAAAGTAAATATTACAAAATTCTTAGATTTATTTGAAAATCAATATTACATGCTGTCAAGTGATACAAAGTGAGTACCCCGTCTTTTTTTAATCTGAGATTAATGTGTCTCCTTACAATGGTAGAATTTAATGGGTTATTTGAGGGAGGGGCCTCAAAATTTCCATAGTCAAAGAAAATTCTTCTTTTCTCAATCCTTCCACCAAAACACTATTTCTTTCTGGGTGGTGGTGGCACACTCCTTTAACCCCAGCACTCAGGAGTCAGAGGCAGGCAGATCTCTGTGAGTTCAAAGCCAGCCTGTTTTCCAGAGATAGTTCCAGGATAGGCACCAAAGCTACACAGAGAAACCCTGTCTTTGAAAAACAAACAAACAAAAAACAAAAACTTTCTTTCTAAGCTTTCTGCATCGCATCAGCTCACATTGCTGAGTTTATCAAGACTAAATATGAAGTTATCTTTGAAGTGTTTCTACTGTATATCCAGCACTTGCATTCAATCCAAGAACAAATTATCTCCATCTTTAAATTCATGTATTCCACACTCACACAGCATCTCCAGAAAGTCCAACTTCCTCTACAGCATCATGTTTTACCAGGTGGATGATAGCTGTACCTTCAGTTTTCTTCCTATCTCAAATATAATACTTCATTGCCCTCATTCCTGTTTATTATCTATTTGCCTTCAACCATTTATTTATATAAATCTAAAAATTAGTTCCCCCTCTGGAATATGAACATTATAAGGGGAAAGGTTGTTTTTGGTAAGATACAAATGAATGTTCTGTGTTCACAAGCCTCTGCCTATATTTCCTCTTTTGTCAGGGTTGACCATTAGATAAGGCTGAGATACTCCACAATCCCTCTACTTTCTAAGCGCCAAGCTACTTTGCTACTCCAGTAAGAGCATGTGAGAGGCTACCAGCTGCAAACAGTCACATCCCCTGACTACCATATAGAATATAAAATCCAAATACCTAATGGGCTTGCAAAAAAGTAAAAAAAAAATAGCTCTTATTGCATTTTTTCATGATGATTTTAGCATTCATTGAAGCAATTATCTTACTTTGGCTAAATCTATCATGTACACCACTATAACCACAGTATATTTATAGTATACGAATATATTGAGTGAGTGAATAAAATGATCAAGGTTTGACCATACGATTTATGTCTATAAGTCAAGGAGTTTTAAATGAATATCCATTTAAAGTAAATTAAAATATTTTTTCTATGTGTGTTCTTCAGTATAATCCCATGCAGAGAGTAGTATTACCAATCACAGCTGTTAAGATTATAGGACATTATAGTGCATTCTTAAGTGCAATTCTGCCTCTAAAGTTAGTACCTGTTCTATAAGCCAACTTAAAGATCAGAATTTAGATGCAAGCACAGCACTCTAAAGAGTGTTCTAGTGGAAGGTTAGGTGATATTACAATAGCATAAAAGTAAAAATTTAATGAAACTCTTAGAGCATCAAACTTTTAGGAAAAAAATCAACTAAAACATAGTTGAATATCCAAACTTTTTATTTGTTTTAACCAGAGATGAATGTATCTCCCCAAGTATCAAACTAAAGAAATATGTAAATTTCAATCACACACATAAACACACACACATATAGTACATATACTTATAGTATGATGTGTGTGCATATATGTATACATATATATATATATATATAATGTTTTTCAACAATATAGAGTACTCAGAAGGAGAGACTCTCAACTGAGTAATAGCATCCATCAGATTACCTTGTGGGCATGTTTGTTGGGTATTTTCTTACTCAATGATTAATGTGAAAGAGCCCAGCACAATTAAAAGCAATATTATCCCTGGGTATATGGTGCCAGATTATGTAAGAAAGCAAGATGAATCGTGTCTGAGGAGGATGGCAGGAAGCAGTGTTCTTCTGTGGCCTCTGCTTCCTTCCCTGGCTTCCTTTGATGATAGAGTGTGGCATGGAAGTATAAGCCTAAGGTTTTTGGAGTGTTTCTATTTTTTACAGCAACAAGAAAGCAAGCCAGGATGGACTTTGTCATTTAAATTTTATTTTTATAATTATGTGTTATATTGCTTTTGCTGAAAGGCTAGTAGATAAATTGGATTTTAATACACAATTTTCAGAGTTTTATAGAATCACCAAAGCCAGGGCCCATAAACTATCACTGTACTTGGAGGATTTTAATCACTCTCCATCTCAGTACCAGTCCTGTCTTTCAGTATCATGTCATCATCTCACATTCTGGTACTGTTTATTTTGAGGATTTGATTTTTACAAAAAGAATTGTCTGTCAGGTTTTCCTCTTAGATCCAATTATAACACTGAGAAAATTCTTATCAATATTTGAAAAAATCCATCATTGTCTTTTAGAATATAATTCCAACATTTTCTTCAATCAGTACAAAATTATGTAGATTAAAATCAATATTAAATTTATAGTAATTTATAGACTTAAAATGTCTTCAGTTGAACCAGCTAAAACTGCTTCCCCATCATGTTAAGTCTTGTGAAACATCATCTGAGTGCTTATATTCCCCATAACCGATGCCATATATATGTATATAGTCTGTTCAATACATTCTCGCTTTTATTATCATACCTAAAATTTTAATTAGGAACTTTCTCCTTTTAGTTGGTTTTGCTATAATGTCTAAAATTATTGGAGACTATGCGTCATTATTAATAAAGAATGACTGATCCTTTTCTGGTCTTCACAGTATTATCAGTTTTCTGAAAATTTAGAATTAATTTCCTAGACTGATAGCAGGAATGTTTAGCAATACTGGTGGAGATATCAGCATAGTCAAGGGGTAGACTAATGTAGCTTTATACTTGTTTGAAACTTAACTTCCAGAAATATAAGTACATAGCTACAGAAACATAAAGACAAACACATTTTAGCTAAAGATAAGTTGCATGGAGAAAAAGACTTCAGATAAATCTCAGGAAAACAGCTGGAATATCTTAGATTAAAATCTTATTTTGTACTAAGGATGGACAGTTCAGGAGATTATCCACAGGAGCACAATTATGAATGTTCAGAACACAGAGAATGTGCTTTAACAAGGAGCAGAAGATGATACTGCTTTAAAAGTGGATGTCATATTCATGACTAGTAGGTGTTTCTCTGACAGAATAAATGGTACTGCTGCTTCCATGTGCCACTGTAAGCATCCCTTTTAAATCCATCTTCCTTGTGAAGGAGTATGGAGCATATTTATGAGACCTAAATCAATGAATAGCCAGTCTTCACAAAGAGGAAGATCCAGTTGGTAGAGGCTTGGCTTTTACACCCCTTAGTTTATTCAAGCTATTTATTCAAGTTATTGTTTTAAACAGTGAGACATCAACACACATTTTAAATGATCAACCTTGTTTGGGTAGATGAGGCAATGACACAGAGCAAGAAGCAAGAGAGAATCTAGAAACTGAGGGAGAGAAGGATCTTGCACCTGCGTTGTTTCCTTTTGGTGTTTACTGCTTATGAAGGAGTAAACGACAGCTAATAAATCATCAGAAAAAGCAAAGTGTCAGGATGCTGGGGCAGGAGGATGGCATTCACAGCAAGTCCTCTTTCAAAAAAAGAAAGAAAGAAAAGCATTCCTGAGCCCAAAGAAGATGTGGTATATACAGATGTAGAATATACAGGTTTTTCAAACAAGAGGAGGAAAATTAAAACTCATAGATTTCTGTGACAGTGAGCACTGTAGTGGCATACCAATGGGTGAGCACTGTGGTGAACAGATGACAGAACTAGTCAAGAGCATTGCATAAACTGAAGGGAAGCTAAAATCTGGACCCTAAGATGAAAGATAGATCTTGAGTTGTTTTTAGAAGAGATACTAGAGTTTGCTAGATAGAGGCTCTCTGATGACAGTGGAGATAATCACCACTCTGAATATAGGCACTCTCTCCACTATTGCTAGGAATCTTAGCTGGTGTCATGCTTGTAGATTCCTGGGAATTTCCCTGGCATCAGGTTTTTCCCTAAACCCAAAAATGTGACCCACATCAAGACATCTCTTTCATTACTCTCCACCTCTTTCCTATTCCCACATCACCTATCTCTATCTACCCAAGAGATCTTTTCTATTTCCCCTTCCCAGGAAAATCCATGCATCACTCTTTAATCCTCAGCACTATCTAGACTCTCTGGCCCTGTGAATTGTAGGTTGACTGTAGAAGTTATCTCTAGTCTGGAAATAACCAGGACAGCTAGAAGATAAAACAATTATATTTTTATTTTTTATAAGGAGAAAAACTCATGAAAAAGGAATGAGAAGTCCAAGCTCAGAGGTGCCATGAAAGAACCACACAGAGAGAGAGAGCACACCTGGGTCTCACGCTGTTTTTCTCCAGGTCCCAGAAAACCACACCCTAACTTGGTCCCATCTCTTAGAGATAATTGGTTACCAAGGCTTCCCTATGATCTCTCCCTTTTGTATTAACAAGAGCAACCCAAACCCAATAGAGAACAATATATAATAGGAACAGATATCAAATATAAAATTACAAACAACATAAACAATATTAAGCAAGGAACACATGATAAATATTTTAATAAACATTCTATTCCAAAGAGTCTAAGTCTTGCATCAGAAATAGTCTTGGTTAAATCATAAGAGGAAGGTAACTATGACTATCTAATCTTCAACCCCATCGAAGGCCTGAGAAGGGAGATAATACTGAGTCCAGTAGTATATGATGGAGACAGTTCGCTACCTGAGCAACAATCCAAAGTCTCATTTGCAATGTTGAAGCAACCAACTTTGACTAAGGCCTAGCATAACTGACAGACCATTTTCAGAGACAGGGAATTTTTCAGAACCATCTTACCCTGTCTTGGCAAGGTTTGGCAGTCCTTTTCCTTGTGTCCTTCTTATTTAGTCCAGATTCCATGTACTTTGACAGTGGTTAAGGCATGGGCAGTTCCTTGCCCAAACGCCAATTGTGCCAAGAAGAAAACAAACTTAGAGTGGAGTGTCTTCAATGCTCAACATTTTCTCGGGAATAGATTGGTACTGTCAGGAGCAATCAAATCTCATATAAACAGAACCCTAAGTTATTTAAATGCCATGTTTTTCAGATCCTTGAAGTGGTTGAGGATTACCTATCTAGGTAGAATACAATCTCTATGTATCTAAAGAACCTAATTAATCTGACTATATGTATAACAAACATGAACAACTATTGACCTATAATATTTAATACCTGTATAAGTATCTTGATCAGAGGTAAGAATAATATATAATATATATAATAATATATAATGCAATACAAAAATATATCCTAAAGGTTGTATCAATGTACAAAATATCTTAAACAGAGGTAGAAACATGGATGTATATATACTGACAGAACAACTTTTCATAGGTATACAAATATTGTAAACAGAAATAATAAGTATAATTTGAACTTGTATCAATATAAAAACTATACCAATGTAATATATCATAAATAATAGTTCACAAGTATTCACTCTATTGCCCACTATTATTATCCCCTTTTTTAAAATTTCTGAACCTACATAGTTTCCACCCCAACCCTCTACCTTATACAAGTAATAATCAACAGCTCCTAAATGGTATTCCCAACCCTGAGAACAAACTTTTTTGGGAGAGGGTATGTCATCTTCTAGAATTGCTTCCCGTTATCATAGGGGTAATATTCTTTTTATGGGATACTGCAAAAGAAAAGTGATGGTTAAGTTTCAACCATCTAGTATATTTGCAAATGATTTCTGAGCAGTCAATAGGGTTTTTTTCCTAAGTTCTTATTTGGAGTTCTGGCCAGAATGTCATAATAAGATGCACCATTTAAGCTGCTGGTAACCAAAAGCCAGTCTTGTAGTAGCACTATCAACAACATGATATCTTCTAAATCAGGTGGAGTTGTTGCTGTGGGGACCCATCTCATTTCTGGAAACTTCAAAGATTACTGCATGAGAAGGATCTGTAGGAAACTCCATTTTTCATTGTGAAAACTTAAACATTATTTATATAGACATTCAATGAAGAATACAATATAGACAAACTAGGCATGGAAAAGGTAAAATTTTTCCTAAAGTTTTCCTTCTGTCCCATACCAGATAGCTCCTGACATGAGACATTAACTCTGAATTTTTCTTTTAATAACATGCTTGGATTTAGAAAAGGACAGAGCCATTGTTCAACTCCAAAATCAAATGTATATGTATGTATGTATATATGTATATGTATATGTGTGTGTGTGTGTTTTGATCACCTGTCCTCCTAAGTCCTCCTCTTTCTTGATGAGTCTTATTGGATAATTAAGATTCTTCAATATGACGAGCATCTAGTTGCTCCTTTACCAGCTCTTCTAAATCCTGCAGCTTTTCTTCAGTTAGAGGCCATTGTTTAACCCATATTGGTTTCTTAGTTAACCATTTTAAAGTCAGAGCAGTTAGTACCTGTGAAGGTTTGTCAATTGCTTTGTGTTCTTGCACAGCCTGAATGGCTGGTGACCTTTGTCTATAATATCTTCTAATATCTTCCCCAGAAACATAAGTTTTGGGGGCTGCAGGAATGCTAATCTAGGTATTCCATTGCTGCAATAGGTCATGACCCAACAAATATACTACAATGCTACATATGGTCTCAGCCTTCCTCTCTGTTGATGTGGGATTACCCTCTGTGTGCTGTGATTAGCATTAATGAATAAAGACATTTCCTTGGCCTGTTGATAGGGCAGAACTTAGGTAGGTAGGGAAAAGTGGACTGAATGCTGGGAGAAAGAAGGCAGAGACAGACATCATGGAGCCACCAGAGTCAGACATGCTGAAACTTTGTCTGCAATCCACTGCCATTTGACAGTATATAGATTAATGAAGATGGGTTAAATTAAGATATAAGAGTTAGCCAATAAGAAGCTAGAGCTAATGGACCAAGCATTGCTTTAAATAATACAGTGTCTGCTTGGTTATTTTGGCTCTGGGCAGCCGGGACAAACAAGCAGCTCTTTCCTCCTACACTCTGTCCTTCTGGCCATATGCATTTGACCCATTTCATGCTTTGTTTCACTTGAGGTAGGGTTCCAATTCCTAGTAACTGAATATTTACCTTTTGGAGAGGCCAATTTGGATGCCAAGATTCTGGGGTAATGATACTTATATTTGCACCCGTGTCTAGTAAGCCTTCAATTAAAATGCCATTTATACACACTCTTAGGTTCGGTCTTTGATCATTTCTAGAAGTCTGCCAAATTATACGTTTCCTATGTCCTACTGGAGTGTTTGATTCATCTTCCACATCTATTCCATCATCCAGATCAGTATGCTTTTTACAGAAGGCACTGGATTTTTTTTAATTTTTTTTTAATTTCACAGTAATTGGGAATGACTGAACCACATTCATTTATGTTATGAATGTGGTTATGGGGTCCTGTGAGAGGTCCCTCAAGAAGTTTTCCGATGGTATTGGGTTGCCTTGTCTGTCTTTTGTTGACATACTTTCATTAGTTCAATGTTGGCCTTTGCCATACCTTCTACATATACCTGAAGGCTGAGTCCTCCTATTCTTGTCATTCCCAGAGGAGACATTATTCCTAGGAAGTCCTTGTCTATAATTCCTTCTCAGATGTTCTACTCTACCACAATTAAAGCATTTGGTATTTTGATGTTTCCTCATACCATTGAAAATTACTTCTCCTACCCAAGCTTTAGTACTATAGTGAAGTGTCTCAACATTCATTGTATGTAAGACCTACTCATCCATTGGTGCTGATCTGAACTTTAAAGGCCCAAGGATTTTTTGCGTTCTAAGTTGGCATTTACAAAAGCCAAAGATTCAATTATTACACCCCTAGCTTCTGGGTCTGTTACTCCTATTTGTACAGCCTTACTTAATTGTTGTAAAAAGTCACTGAAGGGTTCTCTCTGACTGTGTTTAATCCTAATATATGATTCAATTCTCTTTCCTAGTTCGTGAGTCCTGTCACAAGCATTTAAAGCTAATGTGATACATAGAGACAAGGTGCATTCATTTTAAAGAACTTGATCCTGAGGAACAGAGTAAAGTCCTTCACCCAGAATTTGATATAGGGAAATCTCAAGTCCTTTTTCTTTTTCCTGTTGCTCTAAACTTTTGCTTCTTTTCTCCAATAATACTTACAAAGCAGCTGAGGTCCATTTTCTAGGACCGCTGAGATTAACTGAATCCAATCTTGTGGTGTTGTCTTGTTACCTGAAGCCCACATTTTGACCATTTTCCTAATGAAGGACAAATGTATTCCACAAGATACAATTGCTTGTTTAATGTCCTTTAGATCAGTCATATGTATGGGTTCCCATCTATATTCTTTGACTACCTTAGGGTATTTGGTGCCAGATGCTCTTTCTGATGATCTCACTGGAAAGGCAGGTAGAACTCTGGGTAAGCTATCCCAGAGTTTGGTATATACTGATGAGATTACCTTTTGTCTTAGTACCTTTTGTCCCTGATCATCAAATTCGATAAATTCCTCAATCTTTTCAAATTTTTTTTACCACTGCCTTTTGTGAAGTCTAGATCTCCTGTTCAGTCTTCTGTTCTAATACCCTCATTGAGGATTCCAAGGTGTGAAGTCTGTTCAGTAGACTTCTCATCCTTGGACATAAATTTTATAATATGCATACTACCTTCCTGAAGAGGCATTCTATAAGTCAATCTATCATAACCCTTTGACAGAGTCTGATTAATACATTCAACAGTATGAATTTTCTCAGACCATGTCTCAGCACTCTCCGTCATCGACTGGGTTTTGTTTGTCAAATTGGTCGTATCCTCCTCCAGAGTTCTGAATTTCCCTTTTATTTGGTCATTATCGGTCTGTAAAGACTGTATCATTACTAAAAGTGCCTCATTCTTGGCCCTATTATCAAACCATGTTTTTAAGGAGAAAATATGAAGGACAAAGCTAATTTCCAGAATCAAATAGAGGGATGTAGGATGGAAATAATATAAACCTTGAATAACATCATACATGGTATAAGTATAAAAGCTATTGAATTCCTGGATTGTTAAATTGTCTATAATCTTTCCCTTTTAAATTATAAATCTTACCTGTGGTTGAGTTTGAGCTGGAGTAGGTGTAATAAGTGTTACCTGCCATTAGGTGTCGAGATGCACTTGTAGCCGCATAGCTGGTTTGAATCTGATTTTAGCATTAAATGCTCAAAGACATGCTCAGAATAAAAACAATTATTCAATATAAATCACAAACTGTACACTCTGTGGAGTCCCTTACTGGTCAACAGCTACATGAGCACAAGGAGAGCAAGAAATCAGGGAAGTCCACTTCCAAACTGAGACCAGAAGCCAGCTCTGAGACATTTAATGAGAAAATATGAAGAACCTTGGCTAGCAGCTACTCAGGGCCACTGCATGGGAATTCTGTACCCAAATGAATGGCTTGGAACCTGATGGCAGCTGGCTAGACCCGAGCCCCACAGTTCAGGGTGCCAACTGCAGAAGTTAACTCTATTTGGAAAATAACCAGGCTAGCTAAAAGATAAAACAATTATATGTTTATTTATTAAAAGGGGAAATCTCATGAAACAGTAACGAGAAGTCTAAGCTCAGGTGTGCCATGAGGGAACCACACACAAATAGAGCACACCTTGGTCACAAGCCATTTTTCTCCAGATATCAGAAAACCAAACCCTAAATTTGTTCCAACTCTTAAAGATAGTTGGTTAACAAGGCTTTCCCATCGCCACATTGAAGAGGCTGCTTATGGAGTTTGCTAGTCATTTGGGAAAGAAACTGCTCTTGCCTGGACTGTTTGATGAACAGAACATGCAGGACCCACAGAGAGATGACTGCTGAACTAGCCTAAAGGTGAAAAGGTCCTCTAGGGTTCCTGCTCCAAGAAAGAGTCTGCTAGACATTCTGCAGGACATAGAAGAAAGTGACTGACAAATTGCCAATATAGGTGGAACTATCTTTGAAATTTCCTGCTTCATGGAAAAGTCTGCTGGATACTATGGGCTAGTAGGCAGAAGATGGATGTACCAATGGTACAGAAGAACTTTGGGTGACTGTCCAGACAGCAAGATGTCTCTGTCTCATTTCTAGAGTTTTGAAAGTCACTTACAATGCGCTTCTGGTTTACTTAGGAAATATATCCTTCTACGGTCTTTGGAGGAGTTGAAGAATTGATAGTTATAGTTTTCCTTAGTTATGATAAAAGATAAAGTAGATATAAATATTGTATATATATTTATTGCATATATATTGCAATAACTCTTGCTTGATACCTGTTTTGTATATGTAATTGTACAATGTTATAGTTAAAATCCTTCCTTTTTTATTTAAACAGAAAAGGGGAGGTGATGTGGGGTTCCTGTCTGTATGCTGTGAATATAATTGTTAACAGAGGAACAACTGCTTTGGGCCTATAGTAGAGCTATAGGGTAACAGAGCTAGGTGGGGAAAACTATACTGAATGCTGAGAGAAAGGAAGTGGAGTGAGGAAGAAGCCATGGATCCTCTGCCGGAGACAGATACACTGAAACTTTGCTAGTAGCCCATGACCTCGTGGTGATACACAGATTTCTAGAAATGGGTTAAATTAAGATGTAGAAGTTAGCACATAAGAAGCTAGAGTTAATGGGCCAAGCAGTGATTTTAATAATATGGTTTCTGTGTGATTATTTCAGGTCTGGGGGGCCTGGACAAACAAGTGGCCTTCCTTCAACAGTTGACTATCCTGTACTTTACTGCTAATATCATCTTATTAGTGAATATATACCATGTTTGTCTTCTGAGTCTGCGTCACCTCACTCAAATAGTTTTTCTAGTTCCATCCATTTGCCTTCAAATTTTATGAGGTCATTGTTTTTTACCACAGAGTAATAATTGTGTAAATGTACCACATTTTCCTTATCCATTCATCCTTCAGATGAGGGGCATCTAGGTTGTTTCCATGTTTTGGTTTTTACAAATAGTTCTGCAATGAACATAGCTAAACAACAACCAAGCCCTGGGCTGAGCTCTGGGAGCCCTCCTGAAGAAAGGGAGGAAGGATCAAATGAGCCAAGGGTTCAAGGCCATGACAGGGGAACATAAAAGAAACAGCTGACCTTAACTCCTGAGAGCTCACAGATTCTGAACCAAAAGTTAGAGAGCCAATGAGAGGCCTGCCTCTTTTTGAATGGAGACTGAGAAGGAATTAATTGGGAGGGGGGCAAATGGGAGTCGGGGGAGGAAGCAGGAGGAAAGGAAAGAGGGGATACTGTGGTCAATAAGTAAAATAAAATAAAAAAGTTCTAAATAAAATTAAAATAAAAAAAACTAGAGATTAGTATGTAAGACATTGGGTGTAACTGTAATTGAGAAAATAAAAATAAACCACAAGAAAACATATATTCATTGTTTGTGGGTTCTCCATCTGCCAACTTTCGCCGCCACATTCAGAGAGTCTGGTTTGATCATATGCTCATTCAGTCCCAGGCCAGGTGGATTGGTGTGCTCCCATTAGTTCAGGCACACTGTTTCAGTAGGTGGACCAGCCCCTCACTGTCCTAACTTCCTAACTCATCTTCTCCCACCTTCTGCTCTTCACCTG
>PVIU01032310.1:0-13708 GCA_004026605.1 Ondatra zibethicus
CTGCAAGACTGTGACGGGGATGCCTGCTTCCTGAGGAGCCTCTGGGACTCAGAGACATTTTCTCCTTTGCTGACAAAGGCTGTCCGACCCTCCACAAGTTTACTGATGGGGACAGTTGTTCTCTTCGGCAAGGGCAGTTTAATTCTTTCAGCGTTTATTCAAACCCCGGGCCATTTGGAGGCTCCCTAGGTGTGATACCCTGTTCCCAAGCCCCTGCCCGGAAGTGTTTTTGTGGAACTCACTCCAGGTTATTATGAGGGACCATGGAAGCTCAACTTTCTCAGCACTGCAGACTGGAAGTCCCCTGATGTCCTGTCCTCTCATCTCTCGTTTTGAGTTCCCATCATCTTTTCCTAGCGTTTTGGACCAAGAGCGAGTAATGTTTGGAAACTTCTCACGGGGGCCACAACACTTCCTCTGCCTCCATCATATTTCGCAGCTCTTTCTTGCTCCTCCCCTCTATCTGTTTTAAATTTTAAATTTTGTTTTCTGTTTTGGGGTGGTGGATAGTGGGGCAGGAGGAGCCAATGGGAGTTTTGCTTTATTCTGAAACTGTATATTCTTTTACTCCTGGCCTCCAGAATCAACCCCACTCCTACCACCCCACCATCATAGGTAGGACTCATTTTGAAGTTCAATTCAAATTTCTGGGCTTTGCACTTAGAGCATTCTTTTGTTCTTCTTGGGATTTCTTTTTTTTTTTTTTAAATGTTTCCCCTTCACAGGGCAATGGGCCCCAGCCCCAGCCTTAACATTCAGCATAAATAATAGAATGACTGGGAAATAAAATGAAATTACCGAAGGGGAATGATATAAAATACAAAATGTCTGATTGTTGAACTTCCAGGCTCCTTCTTGCCAAAGACTTGCAAGGCTCACCAAGCATTTGTTTCTCCTGGACCTTAATGTCTTTGGAGGTAGAGTCTAAGGACAGCCACCAATGGCAGCTGGGAACACTAGGATCACAAATCGCTTAATGCTCTCCCCCTCCTCCAAACCCAGGAGTGAATCTTGCCATTGAGCAGTTCCAAGAGTTCAGGAATCAGGGTTGAGAGGTACCGCTGCTGGAGAATTTGCTGTCTGTGTGGACGCAGCCAATAAAAATTGGAAAGGAGTGTAAAGTGCATGTATATGTGTTTTAAAAGTTATTGGCAACGTCTGGCTGTTTCACTGCCAGTAACGATCACTCATTTTTTTCCTCTATAATTCTATTCAGCTTTGTGTTGGACTGGTTCAAATAGGAAGCCGACGCGATGTCTACCAAAAATCATTCTAATCTCCAAGTTCCATAAAACAATATATGACACTCATATAACTCAGGTTCCTGGAATGAAGCTTGTTACAACCAAAGCACTTCCAATTTTATTTTTAGAAACCGGTTCATGCGTTTTACATCAAATTAGGCTCAGTTCACTTCTGTCTCCGTTGGGGGGGGGGTTGTTTTAAATCGCAGCCAGTGGGTAAAGAGTAATTTGTTCCTAATCTGCATTTTTTGCTTTGAAGAGACCATCGGCTCTATTAATAAAACAAATGCCATTTTGCTTCCCTCGAGGAGCGACAGCCTGCAAAATCTCTCCTTGACAATCAGACAAAACCAATGCTATGACATAGATTTTATCTTACAATGAGCCGACCTGACAGGGAGTCACAGTTCTGAAGGGTCACAGTGCTGCCAGGGCTGGCAGCATGCTGCTTCGTGGGTCCAGCCTGCTGAGTTGAAAGCCCTTGCTGACCTCTAAGCAGCCTTTGAAAACAATTTACAGCCCAGCTGGTGCCTGAACCCCAAAACAACTGCCCACAGACAAAAAAAATACATGGATGAAAGAGAGGGAGAAAACACAAAATAACAAGGGGTACATATTGATTGTTGGGGGTGTGTTAAGAGTTTATTCTGGTTAAAGAGATGATGCATCTTAAAGAATTGTTTTTTTTTTTTCTGATAGTGTGTGGGTGAGTGTGCATGAATGTGTGTGGAAGCTGACTCAGGATCACCCTTGCGTGTTGTTCTACACGAGTCACTTACCTAGCCTTTTGGGACAGTTTTTCACTGGAACACAGGGCTCTCTGATTAGTGGGGCTCCCTGACTAGACTAAGCTGGCTCTGGTCAGTGAACCCTGGAGATCCTTTGGTCTCTCTATGCCTAGAGCTTAAATATAGGTCAAGGTCCCATACCCTGCTTTTACTATGGGTTCTGGCATCAAACTCAGGTCCCATGCTTGTTCAGCAAGCACTTTACCCTCTAAGACCTCTCCTTAGCCCTGCAATTAATTTTCAAAAGGTTAAGAGGCAGTCAATGATAGATTTCAAGGCCTCACTAAAGAAAAAGTTCCCAAAATATATTTACCTGGGAGGTATTTTAAAAAACTATTTCTTGAAAGACAGGCTAAACACTGACTATCATATTCACTTTGAGTGTGGAGATCAGATAACAAGTAAATCTTTGGTCAACCCCTGACACTCTGGAACGGACTCAGGAAAAATAGGAAGGAGAATTTAGACAAAGCCACAAAGAGGAGCGATGTGGGCCGATGGATGCCATGCTCTGAGGTATAACTGCCAAGGAGGTTTCTCTGCAAACCTCAAGCTGCCCACATTAGCTGACTGACCCTCAGCGCATGGTGCCCATTGATCGCTCATTTACACTCTCGCCGGGGACTCCTGTGCAAATTATTAGTGTTCTTAGGTTTGTTTTTATTTCCTCCAACTTCTTGTTTTGAACATTTTCAGCCCCATAGAAATGTTGAAAGAATAGAAACAAATCGCTTGTAAGAAAGTTGCAGCTACTCAGCTCTTTTTCCCTAAATACATCAGAATATAGTTTCCAAGTGGAAAAAATGCCCTGCCATGTAGGCACGGTTCCATCACCACATCAGGGATTTAGCGTTGTTACGATGTGATTGTTTAATTGCACAGAATACACATTTCCCAAAGGGTTTTCTGTAGTTTCCCCTTCTCCCCAACCTAGGCCCAACAGGAATCACACACCAGTTGGGGATGTTGCTAAATACCTAAAATGCTTGAGTCTTTGTTTGATATAAAACTTATAAGGGGAAAAAACCCAATTGTATACTGGCCAAGCATAGTGATGCTGCGCGTTTGCCTGTAACGTCAATAATAGAGAGGCTGAGGCAAAAGGATGGTAAACCGGAAGACAGCCTGGACTACACAGCAAAAACTGTGACTCAAAATGTCCCAACAATGGAGCGCACAAAAAGCAAGGAAATGAAACACACGAGTCGGAGCAGCTACTATATTTGATTGGCCCTTATCTTTTGCCCTTTAATCCAGGAAAGGAGTGAGCTGACATTTTCTGTACGGTGCCGAGTACAAATACATATATTTGCATATATAATAACATACTAGTAGCATAAATATTTCAGGCTCTGCTAGTGATGCTGCTCACGTGTGTTGTAGCCCCTGCTCCAAGGCCATAGACAGTACAGGCAGGAAGGAATGCCACTGTGCCCCAACAAATTTAGAAACTTTTCAAATGCCTTAAAATATTATTTTTCTTTGGGGTTTTATAGGTTAGATTGAGAGAGAATTTTATGCAATCCAGGAATTCACTACGTAGACAAGGATGACCTTGAATTTCTGATCTCTCCTGCTTCCACCTCCTTAAGAGCTGGGATTACAGGCATGAGGCAGGGGGTCGAATCAAGAGACTCATGCATGCCAAGCAAGTATCGTACTAATTGAATGGCATTCCCATCTCTCTTTGGAGGTTTCAAAATTTTTTCAATGATTTGAAAGTATACAAATCATCTGCAGCTCATAGGTTGTTTAAAAAAAAAATAAGAGTAGGTGGCAGGACTTGGCCCTTAATTAGCTGGCCCCCTATACAGAAAATTATCTTTCTTTTTAAATAAGGAAACTTTGGTTGAGGTGTATGAAATTGTGTATAATTTGAAGTGGACACTCTTATACCATAAGAAACCATTGTAGCTTTATATTATGAAAATGCAACTATTTATTCATGGTAGTAGGCTGAGCCAAAGGTGGCTAGCACCAAGTCTAAGTGTGTGATTATAGTGTGCTTCCAAAAATGGGTGTGTGTGTGTGTGTGTGTGTGTGTGTGTGTGTTGCTGGGAATGGAACTAAGGCCTGGCACTTGCTAGGTAAGTACTCTACCACCATGATATGGCCCCAGCCCTTTGAAGATGGTTTAACTGCTCTTATCAGAGTCCTTAGGTAAGAGGTACACACAGTATTTGAAGGTCTGTCATGACAAGTGGCCCTGCCTGTCAGGCCAGCCTAATGAGTCTATGTGACAAAGGATGCAATGGCTCCTA
Organism: Ondatra zibethicus; assembly: GCA_004026605.1. Taxonomy (NCBI): domain Eukaryota; kingdom Metazoa; phylum Chordata; class Mammalia; order Rodentia; family Cricetidae; genus Ondatra; species Ondatra zibethicus. The sequence continues at coordinate 4,294 of PVIU01032310.1, forward strand.
TAAGTTCCATTAACCTTGTCCCCTCTCCTTATCAAATTTGACCTCAGCTTGATTCAGGGCCTCAGCCTCACTTTCGAAAGAACAGACTCAGGGAAAGGTAGGAATCAGCAGGGCCCAGAATCTGTCTGGGCTAGGTGAAGATGGTCTTGATCAGCAAATCTCCTGGGAGTATTTGCAATGTCCTCGGGTATCCACTGAGTGGAGGGAAGCCTGTGTGTTGTCAGGGGCCAACTGGTCAACAGGACCAATCAAGGCAGGGCTGGTGTCTTGACTGCTGCATTTCACTTACCCTGGGAGCACTGTCATCTGTCTTTGTTGAAACAGAAATTGGAACAGCTTCCTTAGGCTGGAGAATGGTGATCTGTGACTCACGGGCTTCCTCCTGAAAGCTGTCCCATTGGTTGTTGCTGGAAGACTCCAGCTTCCCTACATATTTCAGGCACTTTTAATTTGATTACCATATTCCTAGATATGGTCTCAAATGGGGAAGTGAGGAATAATTCACGCTTTCAGGACCCAGAGCCCAGCATTCTGTGCTTCTCTGAAGACAGCAGGCTAGCCAGTGGGTCATCTTGGAGGCTTGTTTATGACAGAGGTCTTAATCCGGGAGATGTACAATCAAACGAGTGATGGCCCTCTGCTGAGACTCAGCCCCTGGACGCAGCCACCCACTGTTGTCTAGGGGAATCTGTTGATAGAAACCTACGCCCAGGCAATTTGTAACGTCCCCCCAGTGAATCTCATACACGGGTTTTAAATAAAGATTCCTCTGTCAGTTGAAAGCTGCGGAAGCCTGCATCAGCAGTGAGGAACTGAACGTATCTGGGGATAACTTTATTTCTGAGGGTTCTTAATCCTTATTTTCCCACTTCTCAAATCAAACGCTATGCTAATATCCATTTTTATTAGTTAAATAAATTAACCTCTAACGGTAAGAATCATCAATATATGAACGAAATCAATTTGTAAGTGTATCCATCATATTAAGTTTTGTTGCTGTTTATTTATGATAATATATCTCCCCTGTGTTAGCTGTTTTACTCCACTAAAGGCACTGAACAATTAGCTTTTCTAGTTCATTGAAAAGGCTTTTAAAAAAATGGAAAAAGAGTACTGAAATCCTAGTAATTTATTCTTTTGAAGATTTTTTTTTAAAATTTGAATGCAGTTTGGAGAAAGCAAGAATTTTATTCTCATTTACAAGAGGACAGGCTGTTGGTAGCTCAGCCCCTCCCCTTCCTGGCCTTCCTGTCCAGCTCCCGTTTCCATCTCCAAAGCATCATAAATAACCAATGAAGTAAAAGGCCGTCTAAACACTGGGGCTCAATTTCCATAAACGCTCCCGTTAAAAATGCATGACTGGTATGCAGTTTTAATTTTAGCCACGGTGTAGTTTCTGTTTGTGGTCAGTTTTCTTGGCAAGCCCTGTCTCAGCAGTTAACTTTTGAAGCCCACTGAAGCTGAAAAGCAGGCATCTGGAGGGGTAGGTGCAGGTGGCAGCGGCTGCTACCGTCCAGATTTGGGTCTCTCTCAACAGCGTTCGCCTCTGTGCTCGCAGAAATGAACTCTGGGAAAAGGATCTCAAACCGGAGACGTCGGAGAGGAGTGAGCGGAAGGTGTGGACTGACTGCTCCCCTTTGCCCTGTAAACACAGTAAAATGATACTACAGGCAGCCAGCCGCCCCTCCTACTCCTGCAATGTGGTTTCCACAGTCGATGAGAGTGTGCCAGAGATGCTGGCCTCCGCGACTTTCCTGGACCCGAGCATATGCGGTAATCCAGAAGCTACTTGGGCTGAATGGCAACTGAACAAGAACCTCTTCTTCGTAGAGAAAAAAGACCCGAGACAGGCCACTGATTGTCATTAGTGCTGGTGGTGATGTCTCAGAAAGCTGAAACGGGTAGAGAATAATTTCCGTCCTTTCTCATAATGAGTTAGTAAGTATGCCACATATGGTCTGCGACGGGGCTAGAACTGGGGGGGATGAAGGCAATGAGAGCCCCACCCCTCTTTTGTTCTTTTTCTTTTTTTTCCTTCCAAATTGTTCGTTACACAATTTTTGTTACCTGTAAATAGAATTCTGGGGTCTCTGTAGGAAATAGCCTGTTGACAAACACACCTCTGGAGAGCTGCAAGCCTTGGCCAGTGTAACACCCGATTCTGTGTTACCCTCTAGGTACAGTTAGTGTGCCACTGTACCGTAGGTAAGCAGGGCAAGGGCCTGGAGATTGAAAGAACACACAAGAGACGTGGGTCATTCGAAAGGAGATCAGCTGAATGCCGTCTATTCAACCTTGGGGAAATCCTTAAATACCTAGCTACTGCACAAGGAATTCCCCCCAGGCAGGTGGGAAATTGCCACACCCAAGATGGAGTAAACGACGCCCTACAGCTAATCACCAGGCAGAGCAGAGGGAGCACAGGAACTAACAGAATGTTTCAGCTGGCTGACCAGAAACTGTCCTCAACATGAACCCCAGGAGCAGGGGTAGACCCTGCCCTACAGGCCAGTGCCATAACAGGGCCTCAGAATCCAGAGCTATGAGGCTGTTCAGCAAACAACAACAACAACAATAATAAAAACCAATGGGAAAATGTCCCAGAGTGAAGGGCTAATTCTTTGCCATTGTCACCACGAATATATGGTGCTGAGACAGTTCAAGTCAAACAAACAAAAGAGCAAAGTAAACTTCGCACAACAAACTAAAGATGAAGAAAGATGTATGGGTCAGATGGAATTGATCAATTTGGTGTTCAAGAGGCAAAATGACTCAGAAACATCCAATTAAATTAGAACCGGAGTTCCGAGTGCAGGTATCCTGTTGATTTTATGAACACGGTTTTTCTGATGTGTACTCAAAACTTCTTAAGGCCCCAGGCCCTTTACTTCAGCATCCTGCTTGGAACTTCCAGCAGGAAAATTTGCAGGGATAGGGCTTAATACGAGACCGTTGACTCACGTCTTTTAAAAGAAAAACAATGTTTTGGCCACTGTTCATATTTTGAGGGTTACTATGGGTGAAATGTTCAACAGAGCAAAACTACACTCTTTAATGGAAAAGGCATCCGTGAATAAAGAATAGAAAGTGTCATAACCTCGCATAGTTTTTCCAAAAAAAAAAAACAAACCCCAAAAAACAAACAACAACAACAACAAAAACGGCCTCAGCTTGGCGTTCCAGGCACCCTGAGAGATGTTTGGAAAAAGCAATACTGCCACCTTCTGGTAGAGTCATGTCATAGTCCTCTTTGCCCGTTGGTGGAGCTCTCTTCCACCCAGAATTTGTGTTTCTGTGGGAACAGATCTAATTTGATTTGAAACTTTGAAAACTTTAAGGGAAATCTAGACAATGTCTTAGACAATTTTGTTAAAGTCAATCAAGAGGTTGAAGACAGAGGGCCCTTAACTGAACTGGCTCTGTTGTTAGAGAGGGATGTCATTTGGATATCAGTGATCTTAGCAGAGGCCTTCTTGGTGTTGTTTTTCAAATCTAGTACTTTCCTGATACACAAGACTCTGTTTGTTGTGTCCTGTGCAGGTCTGGGACTCACTGTGTACCTGAGGATGACCTTGAACTTGATTCTTCTGCTCGCTCCTCTCAGTCTGGTGTGCTCCCCACGCCTGGGTTATTTGAAGTTGGGATTGAACCTGGGCTTTGTGTATGCCAGGCAAGCACTCTGCCAACTGAGAGACACCTCCAGTCCACTTTCTTAGAACATTCGAATAGATTTTTAATATGGCCCATGTCCTAGGAGACGGTGAGAATTCTGCCACTAAGATTGCTGAAAGGACACCAGGACTGTCCCTTACTTCTCCGAACTTCAACTGCGGACACTGTTCCAAGTGAGTCAAGGGGGGGGGCTGGGGCATTGTCCAGAGGAGAGGAGAGAAAGCCATGTGGAGGAAGGTGGCTCTGAACCTGCTCTTATGAAAGATTAGAAGCCTCTGTTTTTTTTTTTTTTTTTTTTTTTTTTTTTTTTTTTTTTTTTTTTTTTTTTTTTTTTTTAAAAAAAGGCCCAAGAACCTCGACACTGAACAGGAAATCCAGCCAAAATGAGACCCTCGCCGGCGTGTTGAACGGTTCTGCTGCTTCTGGCTGCTGCAGCAAAGGGCCATCCTCTGCCATTGGCTGAAAGTGCCTCCTGCAATCAACAGTTCAGCCAGCTTGAACTGTCAAAGTGCTGCTTTAGCTCGTGCCCAAGCGCGGTCCAAGCGAGAGACGGGGTGAGAGAAGAAGCAGAGGCTGTTGGCCTGGGCAAGAAGAAAACCGCTGGACGGGGGCTCTCCCCGCTCAAAGACTGCCCAGCCTTCAAGCAGGGGCCAATGCTGTCACCACCTTGGTGGAAAACAAGAAATCTCAGCAGTGGTGATGACATGTGACAGAGATGCATCTCACTGCTGGTCTTCTTGACTGCCCTGCATCACAAGACAGAGTCCTCTACAGAGTCATTAGGAGGAAGGACAGACTGGAGCGCCTGGTCCTCAGGAAGACATGCATCTCCATCACTTTCATGGGTTAGCTCTGAAGACAAAGGTGTTCTGGCTGAACTGGAAGAAGCTGCAAGGAGCCATGACTACAGATAGGATGGGAACTGAAGACACCTGTGAGACAACGTCTTGGGTTCAAAGTCTGTGGCTGTCATTGCCAAGTTGGAAAGGGCAGAGGCCAACAAAGTAGCTGCCAAGCTGGGTTAACTGCATACCAATCAGTTTCCTCTACATAAGTAAAATCTGCTCTTCCGTAGGACTAAAAAGGACGACGACTATTCTCTCCTTAGCGTTGGGTATGATGGGAAAATGGGGGAGAGTATGGTTAAAAACCATCACAGGTGCCTTGTGCAGCGATGGAGAACACAGCGGAACAAGTTGGTCACAAAGCTGCCTAAGCAACAAATAGGTGGATGGGAATTTTATTCTTATGTAATTCCTTTCCACTGGGGTTGATTCCAAGTGGCTCGTTTTCTGGAAAGCCATGTGGAGCCATTGCTTTTCACCCATAGAGATCCAGGCATACAGTCAGGCTTAAGAGGAAAGAGCTACCGGAGGACTGGCAAAGTGGTTCAGCAGGCAGAGGCACTTGCCACCAAGCCAGATGACATGAATTCAGTCCTCAGGACATATATGGTGGAAAGAAAGAACAGACTTCTACAAACTGTCATCTGATCATGGAGTGTGCACATTCGTGTAAACACACACACACACACACAAGTGCTAAATATAGTTACAGAGAAATAAAGATGGGAATGAATGAAAATATATTTGTGTTTATATTTCATTTTGGCAACACCTTGCTGGGACTGGCCTATAGGTAAATTTCCATTTGCCACCCGCACCACCCTTGATCCAAACTCCGTGACAGTCTCTCCTCGGGAAATGGAAGTGCTCATGGAACAATAATATTTCTTTTCTTCTATTTGATCCATGTAGGGAGACCTGGAAGACATTGGAATAAACACACAAGATGAATATGTTTTCAAAGTCATGCTGTGACCTCTGAGGATTATCTATAGGAACATGTATCTTAGTCATTGACTAGTCTACTTTATAATTCTGTAGCTACTAACATTAGCATGTAGAAACTGATAGAAGTGGGAACACGTCTATGGACTTATAAATAAACTAAGGGCCAAGGAAGGGTAAACCAGCTTCCTTTTCCCTTTGGCTACAAGAAAAGCGCCACTTTTGTTCCCATCTGCCCACTGGTTGCAGAATTCCTTGTCTATAGAGGCTACCGCTGTCTGTCAATGACTTCTGCTGTTCTCCCTCTGTTGTGATGGAAGCTTACCTTCAAAATCACCAAGCAATTGACATTTATCTAATGGGATTTCACACTGAGTGGTTAGGATAGGCTTTGACTCTGTTTTCAAAATTATATTTTAGAACTAATTCATTGTGTGTGTGTGTGTGTGTATGCGTGTGCGTGTACATGCATGGGTGCATGCATGTGTACGTGTGTATCTCTGTGTGTGTGCCTGTGTGTTTGTGAGTGCACACGTGCCATGAGCTGCATGTGGAGGTGAAAGGTGACCAGAGGACAACTTGCTCTCCTGCCATGTGGGACAGACACAAGACTGAACTCATTATCGTCAAGTTTGGTGTAAAGCTTCTTTGTCTGCTAAGTCGTCTCGTAGGCCCCAGATGGAATCTCACTTGAGGGTGTTATTTTCCCTGTTCTCTCTCTTAAGAGTTTAATGTAAGCTTAACACATACAGGTGAATCACGATTACACTGTTTTCCTCTCAAAGCCCCTTTAGCAATAGTAAAAAGAAGCCAAGAGAATCAACATAGAGCCTTGTTCTATTTGGGGCTTTGAAAAGAAGTCGCACCGTTTGTAAGCCAATGTTTAGAACCTTGGCCCTCTCTGAAGTAGAGAAAGCAGATGAGACTGAGGACTGGACGTCTCTCAGGGAGGTCTCTCCCTGGCTGGCTCCAAGCTTACCTACTGGTCCTGCCTCTTCACAAGCAATAGGATTGTTCTCCTGGAAGGACCCTCAGGGTCTACATATTATTCTGGACTGTCTCTGAGTCTCAACTATTGTGTGAACATCAGTACTCATTTGACTTCAGATTGGGTCTGTTCTGCTTCAAGTTCCAGCTTTCCCCTGACTAGGACTCTTGTGGGCTCTTGGGATGTTGTTGAGGTTTCTGTCTCCTTAACAACAAAGCAGAGCTGCTGTGAAGACGGACCACATAGACTAATGCATATCGTGCCTGGAATGTCACAATTGCTGAGAAGTCTTAACTAGGTTTTGGCCGTTGTGTACATTTTTTCTGACTTTGTTTTGTTATTGATGTTTAGCTTCAGATATCCAGTAGAGGGCATGAAAGGAACTGGTTCTGTTTGGCCTACTACAGACTATAGAAGGGCTTGAGTAGTGAAACCGTAAAAGGGAATGCACAAATTCTGCCAGTTCTGAGACCGGGAAAAAAGCTAATTATTTTCAAACATTCACTTGCAATATATTTCAATTTTTTGCTGTTTCTTTTATTTCTAGACTTTGCTTAAAGCACTCAGTTCATTCCTCTTATTTATTTATTTATAAAAGGAAACAAACTGTCTTTTTTTCATTGTGCATACCAATCCCAGTTCCCACTCCCTTCCCTCCTCCCATTCCCTCCACCTATCCTCCAACCTGCGTCTACTCCTCAGAGAGGGTAAGGCACATTGCACCAAGGAAGCACCGAGGCCCTCCCCTCTATAACCAGGCTGAGCGAGTTCTCTTTACATGAGTTCATGAGACACACAAGGCAGCTTTAACTAAACCTGTGACCTGTTCGCAGATTGATTGGGCTCTGTGTTGGTGGCTGTTCTGCTGCTGTGACAAAACCCCATGACTAAGGCGACTCCTAGAAGAAAGCATTTCTCACGAGCCCAGAGGGATGCGAGTCCACCCGCCGTGGCGGGAAAGCATGGCAGCAAAGGGAAGACTTGGAGCAGGAGCCGAGGTCTCACACATCACACCACAAGCAGGAGATGCGTGGGGAATGGCTCGAGCCCTTAAATCCTCAAGGGCTGCCTGAAGTGACTGCTACTTCCAACAAAGCCATCCTTCTAAGTTTTCCCAGCAATACCACCCACTGGGGATCTGGTATTCAAATGTTAGAGACTGTGGGCACATCATTCCAACCACCACAAGGACAAACCTGGAGAGACATGGACATAGGCCCACGCCATTGTACCCACATTGAAGCCAACCTCCTTCTGGGGGAAACCTTCAAACCGTTGCTCTTCCCTCGGTGGAACCTCGCCATCCTCTGGGATTCCAATCAGGCTTAGGGTGAGAAGATTTCACCGTCAGCCTAGAGGCCAAGCATGACTGAGGACCGGCTTAGCGGTTACAAGGTAAGAACTGGCAAGATACACGTGTCTGTTTTCTATTCATACATCTATATAGATGTGTCTCTATATGTATGTGTTTGTGAACAAGTTTCTTTCCCTCTTTTTTGGTGTGATCTTGAGCCCCACATACAATAGCACAACATCCAACAGGTGTCTACAATGCACGACTCTATTTAAGCACTTGAAACACAGTTCCCATCTTATAGCCACCCTACGAAGATGGCGGTGAGGGTGGCCAAGTGCCAGGCAACATTTCTGCCTGGATCCCTCATGCTTCCACGTGTTGTAGGAGCAAAGCATCAATTGCCTTTCATTCTGGCTTCTGTCTTCGGAGCGTGTTCACATAGCAATCTGACTTGGAAAAAGGGAGAACATGTCTGCTTCCAGAGCAAAGGCACCATGTGCGTTATCCATCACAATAAGATTTAGGATTCTTGAATAGAGAGTTTCTCTTCTAAATAGCAATTCATTGCTCCATTCAACTTGACAGCAAGGGGGACCGATGCCACTATGCCACACTTCTGGTGACTGTAATGTGATTATTGTAACAAAATGTTTAGTCTATGACCAGGATGGCTGCCTCTTGTCAGCATCCATGACATTGTGACAAGCCACCTGTTTAGATGTCAAGAAGGAAAACCGTCAGACCCTATCACGGTTCTTGAAACTATCTATAAGAGCTTTTAGTGCAGATTCTGGCTTCTCCACCTCTTAGGCCAAGGGCAATGACGACGGAAAAGGTTAAGTGGCTTGACTAGGAGTCAGGTTGTGGCTGGAACCTTGAGTTCTCCTTCTGTCCCTCTGCTCCTTGTTTCAGACTGTGATCCTTGGCCCAACATGAAGAAAACTCAAAGAGAATACAGTTTGATCAGGATGGTTAGACGTTCTGTCACGCTAAGAGAATGTTTTCTATTGGAACATTAGGACTTGAGCAGAGTTATCTTCAGGCAAATTCATTCATTTGTCTTTATCCTGAAGAGAATGATGGACTTTTCTTCCTTGAGGGTGTTTTCATGGAAAATGCAAGTCAATTGACTGCACTGAAGGCATGAGACAGAAGATAAAATAAAAACAACCTCAGCAACCGACAAGCCTTGGGAAGGACATGTGTGCTGGGCTGGTTCAGTACTCAGAAATCCTTCATCATACTGGTGTCTAAGGTGATAGAATCACAGATAGACGGTGTGAGAGCTTATGTTGAAGGGAGATAGAGATAAGGCTGTAAAACCAGGAGGTAGATGTGAGAATGTAACTCCACTCAGAACGCTACTTCCTTATAATGTAGCTGTTGAGGGCATTTGGTCAGCGGACGAAGAAGTTAAAAGTGAGGGAGTGAAGCCAGCTGGATAGCATTAAGCAATCACTAAGACCAAGACAACAGAGGTCGGAATGGCTTCTCAGAAACAGAACCCTTGATTTAACGTCCTGTCAGGGAACTTGGCTTTGTTCTAGACATGGCTCCTACTTAAGTTCCAGTCAATAAAATACATGCATTTGCTTAATTTTAAAGAGTCCATGTGCCAGGAAACATTCCCTGGAAGGACAAACAGAATCCTTCTGCAGGACAGTTGGT
>PVIU01032311.1:0-13709 GCA_004026605.1 Ondatra zibethicus
GGAACTAAGTCTTTAAGGCAGGGAGGGCACTAGATCAGCTGATATGAAAGTGAACATGGGAAGATTGAGGGTGAGATTAAGTGTGTATGTGTTGGGGATAAAGGTCAGAGAGATGGAGGAGAAGAGTGGATGGGTAGGAGTCAGGTAGATGAGGGAGAGAAGAGGGTGGGAGTGGGGTCAGCCAAAATTATGTATGAAAATATAAGGAATAGTAGGGAGGACCTTGGACCTTCCCCAAAGCAATGAGCCATACTCTCTCTGAGGAGTGGATGGGGTGTGGAGTGGGGGATATGTGGAGGGAATGGGAGGAGAGGAGTGAGTAGGAACCTGGATTGGTATTTTTAATGAAAGAAATAGTTTGTTTCTTTCTAAAAAAAAACAGAAAGAAGGAAAGAAAGCATGCACTTTGATCCTGAAATAGATCCTTTTTAAAAAAAAAAAAAACAAATATTGTATGGATGATTGAGATCTTTGGAGAATTTCAAGGACAGTTAATGATCTATCTGAAATCAGTCACCTCCATCGAATCTGCCATACATTTCTGAAATCCCACCATCCTCAGAAAAAGGATCTGTAATAAATGACTTCATATTCAAAAAAAGGGAAAAGAAAATATAAGGAAACATACAATGTCTGTAAGCTAACTGAAATTTATTAAAATGTTAAGGGCAAAGCACAAAGGACAAATGACTTAGAACTGTTAGAACTGGTCAAGTAAACATGACCAACAGACAGAAAGGTGTCTTCTAGAAGCCTCTGGTAGTCCCATCAGCTGCTGAAGATCTAGATGCTCGTTGAAGAGTTGGTACAGTCAGGGTCCTGTGGAGAGATGGAGGCTGGAATCTCATCTCTTCTGACTTCTTCAACTTTTTCCATCTGGGCCCCTAGTCTAGTTGGGCAGGTCATTTCCTTCAGTCACTGTCCCAAATCCTGATCCTCTCTGGAAACACTTAGAGGTATTCTTCACTAACTCAAAACCAATGATCACATTTACATTTTCTATTTTACCACTGGGAGCCAAACCCAGGGCCTGAATGCTTTATAGTCAAGTATGCTAGCTACTTCTTTTATTTTTTATTTTAATTTTTTTACATTGTTTTATTTTTTTCCATTCAAAAACATAATTAAAGAAATAACATTTGTTCCTTTCTTCCCCTTCTCCCGGTCCCCTCCCGCTAATTCTTAACTAAACTCCCAACTCCTATTTTTTAGAACTTTTTTGAGACCGGGTATTTCCATGGAACCCAGGTTGGCCTTCACCTTGTGCTTCTCCTGTGTCTGTCTCCCAGGTACTGAAATTACAAGCACAGGCCCTAGATACGTTACTATTGTTTCAATACATATAAAACTTAGTGTCAATAGAAGGGATACTATGTGGAAATAAATGTCATTATTTCAGGTTGCTTACCATAAAATCTTTTGCTGTTACTCTCTTGGAGCAAATGCCTATCTTCCTATTCTTTTCTATTTTTTTCTGTCTTTTTTCCCAGACCAGTGATTGAGCTCAGGGCATGTTCCTACTAACTTATACTTCTACTAACTTATACCTCTAGACCCTTATCCCATTTTAAGTTTATTGTTTTCTTTGTTCTGGTTTGACTGAGACAAGGTCTTATCATGTAGTTCTCTGGAACTTAACTATGAAGACCAGACTGGCCTCACACTCAACTGAGATCTACCTGACTCTTTATTGCCCTCAAAACAGAAACAAAACAAGCAAACAAACAAAAAACTTAACAAGCTTGTTTGAGTAGCAAGCAATTGAGTTGGGAATACAAGACCTCAAGAGGTCTAGTGTTCTTTCGCAAGGCTTTTTATATCCATAAGAACTATCACACTTAGTTATCACCCCTATTAACAACAGAAGAGGTATTCATAGCACAAAGGCTAGGCACCCTTGCTTATGACCTGAGTTTTACAGAACTACATTTCTATTCTCTCTTATTATAAGGTCCACTAAAGATGAATGCAGGTTGACGCAGTGGTGCACATCTGTAAATACAGCACTCAGAAGGCTGGCAGCAGGATCTCAAGAGACCCTGTTTCAGAAAACAACAAGACAACAAAGACAGTGAGGGTGTGCCCATCAATTGACAATTTTAAATATTTAATGATACACTAATAGGTTCTATCGTAAAAAAAGACAACTCAAAGTGCAGTGTTAGGGGTTCAAAACATTCGACTCCGGCATTATTTTGTTTACCTCTCAAAATATTTGAAAATCACTATTCTGTGAATCCCTGGGCAGTGGGCAAAGAAAACTTTGTTTATAATTCTCATCCTTTCTAGCAGAGTTTGGCATCTTTTCCCCACTAACATTAGCTAAATGCTTCAACTGCATCTTTTAGGTAGGTGATTAATTTAAATCTTAAATACTTTGTGTTACTTTACCTTTCAGATGTCCTTATCTTTGGAACCCTCTCCTTTTGCTGAAGTATCTGGAGGGAAGGCATCGTAGTGGCGCGCATTGTTCCATGGGAACTTTTCACCCTGCATTTCTCTCCTTTCTTCATCAAATGCTTTTTGAAGCTCCAATGCGAATTGTCTATCTTGTTCTTCTTGTTGACGCTTCTCAAAATACAGATGCTCCAACTCTCTCAGCTTTTTGGTGATACAGTCCTGTGTTTCCTCTTCATCTGAGGAAGGTTTGGGGGGCATTTCAAGATAAGTGCCAGGCTCACCGGCTGCCTCAGATGAAGATTCCTGATGCTTTCTTTCATAAGTATGTTTAGTGCTCAAAGGGTGAGACATGTTATCTTTTGTCTCACTTGTGCTGTTTCCAATTTCCTCTCTCTTGCCTGATACAGTGCTTCCACTCTCTGTTTCGGCAGGAGACTGAGCAGTAGCTTGTTCTGGTTTAATGTTCTTAAGTGGGACATCAAAGAGGTACTTAGAGCAGCTTGGTTTTGCTCCGTCATATTCCGAAGTGCCCACTTTCACATCATAGTTGTCAAACAAAGCACGATGTGCATTTATAGTATCTTGGCTTGGGATCTCAGGACCGCTTGACCCGGTAGCCGCTGACATATTTTCTTTAGTTTTCATTTTCTGTCCCATACGGCTCTTCCCATCACTGTCAGTTTTCACGGGTGTTTTCTTGCCATCTTGCACAGCGTCATACTGTGATGCTGACTCAAGCCGAGACTGAAGAAAGGAAAGCTTTGGAAGACTGTTACAATGTTTCAGTTTGCGTTTTTTCTTCCTTGGGGACGTTGCTACATCACCCATGCTGAGGTTTTTAGCCTCCTCCTCCTCTTCCCTTTGCCTTTGTTCTTCCAGTCTGCGCTTTTGTGCCCGTAATTTTTCCTCCTCCATGTCCTTTAACAATAACTGCCTTATGTATTCCTCAGAAGCTCTGGTTTGTCTTTCCTTGGTGGCCTGGCGCTCAGCCTCCATCCTCATCATCTCCTCTTCATATTCTTTCCTCAATTCCCCAGGATTGCTTAGCACTTGAACTGGCACATCAGCCCTGAAGACCAACAGCGGCTGTTCCTCCTCAGGGTCCCTCCCTCTACATTCCTCTGGATACCGTGCTTGGATTCTTTCCCACAGTTCCTCATTGATAAGACTATTTATATGAGTATGGTCCCAAACCCATGAGGAGACACAGGTACGGCAGAAGGGGCACGATAGAAACGGTTTTTTGAGAAGTGCCTTAAAACACGACTTGCACATCGTGTGGTTACAAGGCAGAGTTATGGGCTCTATGAGGAATTCCATGCAAAGGAGACACTGGCAGTCATCTAAACACAAGGCGTTGGCTTTAGATAAGGCCATTTTAACAGGTAAGTCCCAATTTACACCAGTACCTCAGCAGCCTGACCGGATGTTCGGGGATTAGCGGCAACAGCGATGGCGCCGAGAGAAAGAGAGAGAGAGAGAGGGCACTTCCGCTGTATGTTGTTGATATCCGGTTACAGGCCGCCCACACCCCTCCCCTGCCCTCACCCCCCCCCGTTGCTTCCCGGACCGTTCTAGAACTTCTTCTTTCGTGTCTGTCGGCCCTAAGTGAGAGCTTTTCGCCAGTCTTCCTACTACCTAACTTAATGTACCCCTCTGCGGAGACTTGGAATTGCCATTCTATATTGTTTTATATAAGACAGGGTCTGACTTCGTGGTCCAGAGCAGTCTTGAGCTGTGATTCTCGTTTCTCAGTCTCGTACATTCTGGGACTATAGGAATGCTGCCTCCGCAAATTCCTGAGCTCGAAATTCTTAGTTTTGTTTAGGTTTTCCTTCAATAAACAGTCTCTGGGGATGGCAAATTAGTGATTTTTCAAAAGTTCAGGTGTCCTGTCCTCGATGGCAAGGGACTGGATTCATTTCAAGCACCTGTCTTTTTCCTCAGTGAAATCTTGCTAAATGAATATGGTGTTGGAAACCAGGAGCTAAGAGCAAGATATTGCACAGTAAAATTTATTCCCAGCCAGGCGTAATTACAGTCCCCTCCTAGGAGTAGGAGAATATAAGCAGCCCTCAGTCACAGCAGAGAGGATCTTATATGGGTCTTCCATGACCTTTGCAAGCAAGCAAAGCTTAAACAAAAGCAAGAAATGTTGCTGTTAGCATTTAGCACAAATACATTTTTAGAGATTTGACGTCATTGGGATTGCTCAAGGTGACCTGGTTTTCAGAACATCTCTGTGGTCTGATGGTTTGAAAAAATTAAAACCGGGTAAAAAATAGGAATATTAATCGTATTACATGTAAGAATCACAAGTCCAAATACCAGGGCTTTGGAAACAGATCTGGTAGCTGAATGATAAGAGGAATGGAGGCTTTGTTCTTTTTTAGCACATGAAGTAAATCATTACCCACATTAAAATCAATAGTGCAGGCAGAAATGGGGAAATCAACTTTGAAGATTAGCTGAGCTTTATTCACAAGCCACATTGATAAACACTGCTTGTTCTGGAAGTTTCCTCCCTGGGTGTATTATAATGTGTTTTAGCTTATAAAAGATTGGAACTAGCATCTGTAAAACCTTTCTTCGCTGCTGTGGATCTATGGATCAGGGTTTAAGAGCACTGGCTGCTCTTTCAGAGAACTGAGGTTTGAGCCACAGCACCCATGGGGCTGTTCAGAACTGTATGTCTTCATTTACAGATGATCCAGTGCCCTCTTATGGTCATCCATGGCGTTGCATGCATACGGTGCACAGACATTTATGCAAAACATTCATATAAATTAATAAAATACAATTGTAAAACCATGCTTCACTTTCTAGTACCAACTCTTATAAACCTGCCTCATCACAGACACGTTTTTTCAAAGTATCTGTAAGCACATTGAGCAAAGTAGCAATGTCTGTAGTGGCTAGGAGGCTTGAGATCATACTCTTCTTTAGCAAGAAAAGCATTATCCAAGAAATAAGTTTGCCTCTTCTTTTATTATAAGAACCAGTTATTAGTTTTGTTTCATTCTAAATATATCCTCTTTTAGTTGAGACATTATGATACGTAGAAAAGCTTAATATTTCAATACATGCATACCGTGTACAGTGATGAAATGACGACAACTGGCATATCAGCCTCCTCCCAAAGCTATTCTTTTGGTGTGGGAACATTCAAAACCCTACATTTCTAGTTATCTTGAAATGTATGTGTCATTAATCGTTAACCTGTTATGTTGTGGCACATGAGCGTTAGTCTTCTTATCCAGCTAACCATCCTCCCTGCAATCTCAACTTCTAAAGTTCTCATACCCACAACTCATTCCATGAATGAGATCTGCTTTTTAGCCTCCATATAACACAGAAAGAGAACTCATGTTATTTGCTGCTCCTGTGCCTGGCTGATTTTGCTTAACATAATGCTCACTGGTTGTTTCCATGTGCAAAGAATATAAGTTTGTTCTTTTTATGGCTAAATAGTATTCCAGTACATATCCCATTTTCCTTATCCACTCATCTGGCTGTAGTGAATAATTCTGTAGAATATATTCATAAGCAGATGTTTCTTTCAGGCACTGCTTTCATTTCCTTTGGCTATAAACCTAGTAGTGGGGTTGCTTGATCATATGGCAGGTCTATTTCTGTGATTTGGAGGACTGTTGATAGTACCATAAGAGTGACACTGCTTTCTCTTCTATTTTAATCCAAATTTAGAAGAACAATTTAGGTACAGCTGACCTTTCCAACTTTTAAAGGCTGTCAGTCTTTGAAAATGAGCACAAAATGCACCAGGAGTATAATTGCTTGCTCTTGTTCCTGATATTTTACAAAACATCAACTTGTAATACTGCACTTAAATTTACAATAAAATGTCTTAAATAATATTTTAACACGATGATTCACTCATTCATACATCTTGTGTATAAGAAAAGATGCAAAGAAATAGTTCTGAAGGATGGTCATGGTTGGTTTATAATTCATTTTCTTCCATATTTAAGATATCTTTGTTGCATTAATTTGTGTGAGTGTGTGTGTGTCTGTGTACCACAGTCTGAATATGGAGAGGACAGACAACTTGTGGGAATCAGTTCTTAAATTTCACCATATGAAGCATGAATACTGGGGATTACACTCAGGGCATCAGGATCGGCACTACCACCTCTATCTGCCTTTTTTTTTGATAATAATAACTTATCACTACTTCTACTTCAAACCAATAGCTTAAAGTCAATTTTGTTGAGATAGGGTCTCACTATATAGCACTGGCTGTCCTGGAACTCAGTATAGACCAGGCTGACTTTGATCTCACAGAAATTCACCTATCTCCGCCTACCAAGTGCTGGGATTAAACTTGTATGCGACCATGCATAGCTTTAAGCTAATTTTTTAAAATAAAAGAATTATTATCATTGTGTGTGTGACTGAATCATAGCATGTGGGTGAAGGTCAAAGGGCATCTTTGTGGATGCGGTCAGTTTTCCTTCCATGTTTGTGTGGGTTCCAAGGATTGAACTCAGATCGTCTAGCTTGAATCTACAGGCAGCAAATGCTTTGCTTTACTTTCATCTCGCCGACCCTTCAAACTAATATATAACAATGATTTGTACTTTAACATAAAAATGTTTACTAATTTAATTGAAAATCTCACATTTGGTTTACACACCACAAAATAATTTCTATGGTACCAAAATATGGTACAATTTTATAAAAAAAATATGGTACAATTTTGATGAAAATCAGGTTATAATCATGAAACAAATTTTATGTAAGGTTGGTTGACACATATTAGGTCTTTGTTGTCTGACAATTATTTTTCTAATAACAATGTACTGCATCATGGGGCTGGAGAGATGGCTCATCAGCTAAGATCACTGACCACTCTTTCAGAAGATCTGTTCCACAATACCCTTCTTGGGTAGCTCACAACTACCCATCTGTCTGCAGCATAAGGGGATCCAATACCCTCTTCTGACATCAGAAGACATTTGTACGTAAGTACTTATATAAACACACATACACATAAAATAATAAATTCTTTTAAAAAGTAGGGATTTAGTGGCTGAAGAGATGATTCAGGCAGTAAACTGCTTGCTTGCAAGGATGAAAACCTGCTCTTGATTCCCAGTACCTTCATAAAAACGATCTGAGCATGGCTGCACTTCTCTGTAAGAGCAAGGCAAGATGATCCCTGGGGCTTGCTGGCCAGCTAGCTAGTCTAGTAATCAGTGAGATCCAGGTCCATTGAAGAGTCTCTGTCTCAAAAATAAGGTGAAGTGATAGAAGAAAATGTCGGCTGTTAACCTCTGTCCTCTTTGAATGCTTCTTCAACCTCATGCTTATACTACACATGAGCACGCACACACACACACACACACACACACACACACTAATATAGGGATATGAGCAAACAAACACATACACACACTCACACACTAAAATAGGGATTTAAACAGGATGTGGTGAAGCAGGAGGATTTCAAGTTAACAGCCTGCCTGGGCTCCATAGGGAGACTGTCTCAAGCACAAGTAAATAAACAGTGGGGCTTTGGTCAGTTAAAAGGTGGGTCTCAGGGTCTCGTACTGCACTATCATTGGAGCAGAGCAGCTGCCATCTTCATAAGACCGATCGTGTCTGCTTTCCAAAGCTCAGTACAGCTCTGCTTGCTGACTACTGACATTCCCTTATAGACGGGTGGGGAAGTCATTGGACCCTCACCTGAGTATCCAGCCACCCCTCCCAGCTAGCTGTATGTAATTCTGCATGACTTAAGTGGATTCAGGGTCTTCACAGGGGCTGTATAATTTAGACTTGAGGTTAATTGAGAGAGGCTCCAACGGCAGCTGTGTAAGTCTGATTAATAAAATCTTTGCCTCCTCAGGGTGAACATAGGTGGAATCAAACTTTGGCTTGCCATTGAACCTCATGACGAGAAGGTAGATAGTGCATACTCCTCCCACCATAAGGGAAATGATGCCAGCAAAAGTGTCTTTAACTATTGGTTTTGCTTCTATGTGGAGCTGTTCTGTCATAGGACTATTGTGAGCTGAAGGGATCAGTCTGAGGTAGATTTGGGTATCCTTTAGACCAGCAAGTCATAGTACAGGTAGATGGTATGAAATGTGGGAAAGGGTGCTAGTCTAAATGTTCATCACAGTGAGGCCTCCTCTACCTCCCAACTATCAAGTTCTGAACTTGTGTGAGGCTTAACGTCTTCTGAAAATGTTCCCTACACCCTAAATGAAACGCATCTTTCTTGTTTCAGGGTTCTCTGATGCATTACCTCCTTCTCAGGCTGCTTCATACTTGTGAGCCTTCTGCCCAAGACTCCTGAATGCTCAGATTCAGGCCACTACACCAATCTTGGTTTAAGCCTATGTGCTTTCTTCAGCTGAATCAGTTGTTTTGGTAACAAGACCATTTTGTGAGTATGTTATATATTCTGGCATTTTGGTTTTGAAGCTAGACTTTACAACCATCTGAGTCATCTTTCCAGCCCATTATATATCTTAAAAATAAAAGCACTATGGCTCCTGAGAGGAGCATTACCCTCTATTTATTTTATTGTACATATATATATATATATATATATATATGTTGCTAATTTTCCTGAACATTATGTTTATGCACCTATTACCTGCCCAGTGCCTGTGGGCACTAGAGAGGGTGTCATACCTCTGTAATTGTGGTTTAAAAAGTGTTGTAAAAAGCCACTTGGGTCCTGGAATCAAACCCAGGTAACTCTGATTAATGTTTTTTCTTTTCTCTCCCTTTTTGAGTTTTTTATTCTTTCCCCAACTATGGAAATATTTTTTAATTACCCCGATTAATTTGAATAGAAACAACAGGTTTCTCCAAAAGCCACACATCAGTTCCTTTATCTCATGAAAAGTAAATCTAAGCCTCTCCAATTTTATAGAGCCAATTCTTTAAGGAATCTGTTATCTTAACAACTCTGTGTCCTCGTCAACCTTTCTACTTAGTTTGGACAGGATTAGACAGGGCACATTTAGTGAAACCATTCATAAGTGCCCACCAAATAGTCTCAGGCCTTTGGTAATGTTACTGTTATCCAGATGAATTAACACATAAGGAAGAGTAGTAAGTATCAGAATAAGGGAAAATGCCTAGTTTCAAGGGTTTGGATATTAGACAAGTTTCAGCCCCTTTTAAGTCCTGTAAGGTTACTTTGGGCTGCCCCAGTTGTTAGGAATATTTCCGAATGTGAGCTCTCTGCCGATGCAAAACTCCCATTCAAGCCAAATCACAACCAGCCGAACTAAAGGATATCCAGGTTTAATAGGATTCCCGCACTCTTGTGTTGCCCCCGGGGAAGCTGGAAGCTGCCAAGGCAACCACCAGAGAGAATGAGGGAAGACCATGAAGGGACTTTCTGGGGGGCAGTTTAAAGCGACTGGGGGAGTGGTCCTGACCTCCTCTGGGGAGAGCTCAAGGTTTGGCCGGTTGCCTGGACCCTCCTTGGGGGAGGAGGGCCAAAGTTTGGTGGGCATATGGGTGGGGCCTCCAAAGATGGAGGCCAGAGACAGGGATTTACATTTCAGACTGTTTGTATAAGAGGTGACAGGAAGCTGAAATGATATTTTGACCAACATTTAGGCTCTTTTTTGGAAAAAGGGGCATTGACTCAAGCCTGGCTACTTTCTGCAGGCATGGGGCGATGTAGGGAAGGGGAGAGCTGGGTGTTGGTGGGTCCATGCTCAGCAAGAGGTGTGGCTGGAAAGGCGTCCTGTGTACTGTCATCCCGGAGATGCCAGGCCTGTGTTCCTTTGGGGGAGGTGAGAAGGCAGGTGTCTAGGAAAGAAATATTGTTATTACCCATCTTGTTTGTATCACCAAAGATGAGCATGCAAGGATGAGGAGCAGGTAGGCCCTTCATTATGGCATCTTGGTAAACCAGAGGCTGGAAGGTCCTGTCTGCTGGACAGACCAAGTGTCCTGAGTAGATGCCCGCTTGAGCCTGGAGAGATGGTACCAGCATGGGTGTCCCAGGAGCTTGGCTACTGAGCGGGTGGTGAGGATTACCATGTGAAGTTCTGTCCATCAAAGTTCGAAGACCTAGGAGTTAGCTAAAGACATCTTGACCCAGTAAAGGTACTGGGCATGCAGGTATCACTAAGAA
Source organism: Ondatra zibethicus (assembly GCA_004026605.1). Classification (NCBI taxonomy): domain Eukaryota; kingdom Metazoa; phylum Chordata; class Mammalia; order Rodentia; family Cricetidae; genus Ondatra; species Ondatra zibethicus. The sequence continues at coordinate 10,529 of PVIU01032311.1, forward strand.
AGGATGAGAGAAAAAAAAATGTCCTGCAAGAATGCAGGGCAGTGGCCAAGTTTTAAGTGGGGAGGAACGCGTCCCGTCTACCCCTGTAACTGAAATTGGTGAGGGGAACATAAGGCCTGAGTGAGATGTTAGAACAGAATAGGTAGCTCCTGATTCCAAAAGAAAAGTAATGGACATACCCGCTACCTGGAGCTTTTTCTTAGGCTCTGATAGGGTTACAAGATATACCAAGTCTGGGCAGCATCAATCCTCTGCAAGGCTGAGGAGTTCAAAGGCTGGCACAGTTTCACTTATTGATATTGGTTAGGCCAGACCTCCATGGTGTGGCATAGAGGGAAAGCCCGTATGGGGGCATTGTGATTTCCAGTGGCCAGGTTGCTGGCAGATAGGGCATAACCTCGGAGGAGGGTTAGTGCAATATTGTGCCATGTGGCCATCTAGGCCACACTTGAAACAGCTTGCCTGTGAGGTTGGGCTCACTTAGGCTGGGCTCCATCAGGGTAGAGCCCTGGGGATGACTTCCCTTGTTCCCCTTCCTGTGGCCTTAGGGCAGCTGCTAATGCACGAGCCTGCACATTAACTGTTGTAGCCTTGTCTGTCAGGAAGACTCAGCTATTTCTTCTTGGGCATTAGACACTTTAAAGGCCATTTTCACCAATTCCTGTATAGGGGTTTAGGGACCATCCTCAGCCTTTCTTAACTTTTTTCTAATATCTGGTGCTGACTGAGAAATAAAATGGGTAGCCAAGACTGTGGCTCCCTCCTGGGAGGCTGGATCTAGCCTGGTATACTGGACCATGGTCTCTTGTAACCAATTTTAAAAAAAAAATGGCTGGATTTTCAAAATTAACTACTTTTTTTCCAAGATCATTTCCATACACTGAAGGATGCAACGAACCATAATGTTTCACCTGTGTAATGAAGCTCTTTACTATAAGCAGAAGGATGAGTAGAAAAGAAACTTAGTCATTTTCTATCTGGAAGAGAAAAGGGAACATGGACTTTCATAATGCCATCCACTCCTGCAACTTTCCAGAGAGGGCAGAGAAGGGTGGAGTTATGGTGGGATCTGGTATGGGAGGAGACTGGGGAGGATTGGGAAGGGCTAGGGCAGTGAACAGAGATGGTCAAAAGTTGGGAAGATGAAGTAGGAGAGGCATGGGGGAGGAAGGGGTTAAGGTGGAAATTGACATTGAACTTCTGGATTGGCAAGGGTAGTCAAGGACAGGGAAGGAGAGGAATGTGGAGAAACTTGCTCCATAGGAGGGTGGTGGATAGTGTGGGTTTGAGGGAGGAGGGGAGGAGCCAGTGCCTCTGGCTGCATGGTCCAGCTGGAATTGTCGGGGTCCCAATTCCCAGATGACCGGGAATTTGGGGATGTCACAGCCCTAGTGACCAAGACCAGTACTGCAAGACACTGCCTACTGAGGGAAGGGTGAGAGCACAGAGACCAAAAACCATGGACATATATAAGCTCTGTCCATTTGACCCTATGGCGACAAAAATTTTTTAGGTCCCGGAGGACAGTAAGCTCAAGGCTTCCTTGTGATGGTCAACACGGCCCATTGTCAAGATAATATTGAGGCCAAATCTTATTGCATAGGGAAATTAGACTTTCAGGACAGATTGTATTGGACAGCCACAATTTATAAAGATTTTGTAGGACAGCCCCAATTTATAAAGATTTTGTAAGAGGCATCTCAGGGGTGACAGCGGATCTGGCTTTGGACCACAAGCTCCCATTTTAAAGTCTATGCCCAGCCGTGTGGCCTAAGTCGATTATAGTGTGTCCACCAAAATAGCTCTTAGGCCTAAAAAAACAGGGCTGTGAAAATGGCATGCTAGGTGCCCCTAAACAAACAAACAAAATTCACCTCAGCTAGGCCTGGCCTAGTCCACTGAGATCGGACTCTTGGCAGGGCCCATGTCTTCCACAAGAGTCCGATAACTGACAAAAGTAAAAGTAAGTATGAATGGGCTCCCCAAACCCTATGGCATAGACGAGAAAAAGGGACTCACGAAGACGCAGCTGCTGTAGTCTGGAAGCCAGATTTAGCCTGGCATGGAGAGCTCAGATTGTGGAAAAGAGCACTTCTGACACATGGACATAGGCTGCGGGGAAAAGGCCTCCCTTTCTCGGCGGAACCTCCAGATGTTAGGAATATTTCCTAATGTGAGCTCTCTGCAGATACAAAAATCCCATTCAAGCCAAATCACAACAAGCCGAATTAAAGGATGTCCAGGTTTAATAGGATTCCCTCACTCTAGGGTGGCCCCGAGGGAACAGGGAGGCTGCCATTGCGACCAACAGGAGGGAAGAGGGAAGATCACAAAGGGACTTTTTGGGGAGAAGATTAAATAGACTGGGGGAGTGGTCCTGACCTCCTCTGGGGAGGGGTCAAGGTTTGGCGGGCTGCCTTAATTCTCCTCCTGGGGGAAGAGCCAAGGCTTGGTAGGTTACCTCGAACCTTCTCAAGGGAGAGGCAAGGCTGTAGAACATGCAATTTTAAACTCAGTATTCCTACCTCAAAAGATAAACTCCCACACATTTCCTTTCTCCAATACAACTAGACATTTAACATGGGTTTCTGTGAGCAAAGGTCAAGATGAATATGGGTTGCTGGTCCGTAGTCAATACTGTTGCTTTCCCTGTTTCTGTCTTCCTTAGTTCCCAGGTCCATGCCTGAGAGCAGTGGTCATTCATTGGACCATGATCCTGTATTCATCTCAAACATAAGGCTCAGGAGGAGGTAAAGGGGTAGTGACTAGAATGGCCCAGGGCCTCAACAAAACTTTAATTTTAATGACTCTATAATCTGTAAGAGAGTCATTTGACAGCATACAAAGGCTTCCACGTTTGGGGTGTGGTGGATCCATGGTGTAAAACCTGCATAGCCCTAGGAGTGGAGAGAATGAAGGGTCCTTTTCAAATTGGTTCCAGTTCTTATTTGGCTACCTGTTTGATCCAGTTGATAAATATCCTTTATTGAGAACTGGAGAGGCTATAGTGATTTCAGAAAGGAATAGTTAGAGTTCTGCCAAATGCTTGTCTCTGTGCCTGGGAAAGAGTGCAGGTAGAATTTGAAATATAATGTCAAAGGTGGTAAATCTCTCCCTATATTGGATGCAGCAGCTAAAACAAAGCAAGGGAGGAGGTCCATCCATCCTTTGCTTCATTCTA
>PVIU01032312.1:0-13703 GCA_004026605.1 Ondatra zibethicus
CTTTTTCTTCTATCAGGTTCAGTGTGGTTAGATTTATGTTGAGGTCTTTAATCCATTTGGACTTGAGTTTTGTGCAGGGTGACAGATAAGGGTCTAATTTCATTCTCCTACACGTTGACATCCAGTTATGCCAGCACCATTTGTTGAAGATGCTTTCATTCTTCCATTGTATAATTTTAGCCCCTTTGTCAAATATGACTTTTTCCATCCTCCCATCCCTTCCCAACCAACTGTCAGGTTATTTCTTTTTCATTTTCGTCTTTCATCCTTGAGCTTGTGTGGCTCTGCTAGTCTTGACAGTGGGGCTTGCCCTGGAATACGGTCAGTCTACCCGGGTCACATCATTACAGAAAGGTGACTCTCCATCTCCCAGAGACTGTCAAATGCCAACAGGTTCACAATTTACTGTCCACCTTCTCCCCTCCATGCTGAATTTTTGTCAACCTGGAGTTATGGAGGCCTTAAGCATGCTGTCATCACAACTACTGTGAAGTCTCATGTGGAATTGCTCTATTGTGTATTGGAAATAGTGTTTCTTGGAGTTACCAACCACTTCTGACTCTTAGGAACTTTCTGTGTGCTCTTCCACAAAGATCCTGAGCCTTAGGTAGACAGGTGTGGTATGAATGTCTCATGCAGTCTTTGAGGGGATAGATCTGTATTGATTGACATATGTTATAAGGGGACACTTCTCTGATGGAAGTTAAGAGATATACTAATTTGTGGGTCCAAAGGTAAGAATTTAGGGGGGCAGTTTATTACTTTGTAAATTTAGCAGAATAATATTATTAGGCCCTCCATAGAAACTATGATCTAAGAAGCATGGGTTTGGGTCCAGTTAATAGTACTGAGCACAATTACTATCTTATGAAGCAGGGTTTAGATCTAATCAGAAAATAGTTGGTTACTCTCATAATATTTATGCTACTCTTCCACAGGTGGGCATATCTTGACAGGCCAGTTGTTCTTGCTTGCAGTGTTTACAAATGAGATCGAGGCATATTTTTTTTCTTCTCTGCCAGTATGCACAGCAGCTTGAGAACCATGGGGTCTATCCAGTAGGGATGTACTGCAGTGAGGACTTCAACAGGAGAACAGGCTGCGGCGCAAGCCCTGCTGTATAGGATCTTGCCTGGTAGTTCTTTACCCACGATCTACCATTGAGCCACTGGAATTCCTTTCTAGTCTCTTGTATTTGACTGATTTTTTAAAGAAGCATTTCCATGCCACTAGTGAGCAGAACAGATGCTCATTAAAATTATTTTTTAAAATTAATAAATACCTATTGATTTTTACAGAAAGGATCTTCGTGTTGGGAAATTCAGAAGAACTGGCAATCAATGAGAATAAACAATGAATGTTTCAGTCAAAAATTGAGTGTAGGACAGTAAATATCTATATTAGAATGGAAAATGAGAACACAAGGAATAAAATAAAATTAAAGCAAGGCACACTGAGCAAGACTTCAGGTGGAGACAAATGTAGTATGAGGAACAGGCTGTGTCCTGCCACTCAGCTCCCAGCTGCCTGGCTAGCTTAACTCCCAAAATAACCACACAGAAATTGTATTAATTAAATTACTGCCTGGCCCATTATATCTAGCCTCTTCTTGGCCAATTCTCACATCTTGATCTAAGCCATTTCTATTAATGTGTGTTCACCATGAGGTTGTGGTTTACCGGGAAAGATCCTAACCAGTGTCAGTCTCAGACAGGAGTTTCATGGCATCTACCACACTGTCCTTCTTCCCAGCGTTCTGTTCTGTCTACTCCACCTACCTGATTTCTGCCCTATCAAAAAAAGGCCAAGGCAGTTTCTTTATTCACCAATGAAAGCAACACAAATACAGAAGAACCTCCTACACCAGACAAGGGACATATTTACAAATACCTACACCTCATTTTCTCATGATCACTCTTGATATATTCCTCAAACTTTATATGCTGCTTGATCTCTACAGCTATTTTAAGCATCTACCTAGAAATTTTGAACTATTAAGTTGCCCTGTATGTATATTGTAACTGGAAGGGCACATTGGTTATCATTTGTTCAGTGGTACCCACGTTTTGAGTGATTAATATTGAAGTATAAGCTTTCCAATGAGAAAAGAATTCAGTGGTGAAAAAAACCTGCCTGCCTCCCCTCTGACTGATAACCCTACAAAAGCAGACTGAACTGACAAAGGATGCTGTTAGCCAAAGACGCTGATTACAAATAAAAAATGGGTGAGTTCCATAAAATTCTATGTTTGTTTGCTGAAACGATAGACCAGCTAAATTAGAGTAGATTTTAGAGCTTTGTAGAGAAAGGCATTTGCAGAAGGAGTTGATACGTTATCATTTCTTCAATTTGGTTAATTACAGACTACTTTCATTACTTCTCAGGTAGTGGTAAACATTAAAGCAGAGTCTTTGAGGAATTAGTATATGTATTATAAAATCATTTCCTGGTAGAATATGAGCATGAAGAGAGATATCATGTGAATTTAAAAATGTCATTAAACTATATGAAAGAGTTAAAAAATGCAAAGGAATAATATTCATGCCATTTTTAGAAGAGTTTTAAGAATTTATTAATATTGTAAATTGACATAAGAAAGTTTAATATTTGCTAGATTGGAGTGTACTTTCATATACAGATTATAATTTGCTTTGTGGTATATTAAAGATAGCTTTAGGATTTAAACATGGCCAATAAAAGGTCATACAGAATGTTCTGTACTCTCCTAGGCATTTCGAGTAATAGGAAGCTGTGCTGAGATTTCTCCTTCATGTGCTCAATATTGATGCAGAATGCAGCAGTATGGAAGCTTGCCTTCTCCAGGTTCAAGCAGCATGGCTGGAAAACTGACTTTCTGAGTTAAATATTGGGGTGGAGGGGGATCCTGATTCAGATTATCAGAGATGATCAGGTTTCTGTTATTAATAAAAGGAATATTGGAATGGATTCTTGAATTTTTCTTTTGCTCTAGGCTTTAATGATTAAATAAACTATTAAATAGTCCACAAAGTTGTGGGAATTATCTTCACATGTTAAAGTATCTAACTTGACAACAATTTAAAAATGTTATGACAATACTGAGTGGGTTTTCACATTTAGTAGGCAAGTAATTTAGCTTATCTACAACCTTATCCAAAGCTTACCTAGTTTTAATGATTAACTCAACACATCCTACAACCACCATGCTTTCTGGTATTTATCACTCCAACACTTGTCCATAGAACTCTAGTGGCAGCGATGCATTTAAAATTGTTTACGCAAATGCTCACTATTTGAAACATCTGACAACTTATTATAATTTTTATGTTTATATTTATTTTGTGTGTGTTTTCTTCTGTATATTGTTTTTGTGCGAGTCAGACAAGATGAATTTTCAAGCATCTGTGAAAGACCTCAAAGCACAAAACAAACTAAATAAACACGTTAAATAAATACTTAGCATAACAACAGAGAGAAGAAGGTAAAATGATTCCCTGAATTGTGTCGTGTCTCTCATACAAGTACACTTCTACTCTAAACATTAGTTTGGTTTGCCAGAGCATTATGTGCACAGGTTGTTCAAAATCAGCTGTATTTGTGGCTAGATTTGTATCTGACCTAGATGGAGCCATAATGCTCTTATAAGTGGAACAAGAAGCTACAAACTATTGCTTCCAATTTCCTGACTCAAAGACACTTAATATCAGTCTGTAACGTAAAGTTTATTATAATTGAAAAATGATCCCAATAAAGAAAGTTACATACTCCATAGAGCAAATCCTCCCCAATTTGTATACAATTCTATTAAATTGTATTTCCAGAAATTGTCATATGACCATATTTTTTGGCCATAAAGAGGGTAGAAGGACGTCTCTATCTAACAATATGGGTTGTATTTATGTAGAAAACAAGACAATGAATATTGGGGACAACCAAGAATTTAACACAGTAACTAAATTAAGACATTCAGAGGAACGTGCACGCATTTTTCTCTGTCTCTAATCTCTTCATGATCCCCAGATTTTATTTATAATTCTGGCAGTTACAAAATTATGAGGATGTCTAATAATTATGAGTCATTTACAATGCTGGGATGAGCTGACTTTCGGTAACAACCTCATGTTTCCAGGAAGCTCGCCTTCACTAGTGAACAACAATGGTCCCGCCCTGAAGGAGTGGCTCATGCCTTCCACCTCTGTACAGCCCCAAAGAGCCCAGCCCTGTTCTGGCAGCAGAACAAAGCACACGTGTTGCTCAGATGTATACACACTGACAATATCACAGAGACATCACGCAGCTAGAGGAGCCTTATGAATTGTCCAACCCAAGCTCTCTACCTAGGAAGGGACTGGAGCTGGAACAGTCTTTGGAGGGTTGTGGAGCATGCAGGCATAGTGCAAAGCATGTAATCCTTTTATCTTATGGATGTCCTTGGTGCATTGGTGCCTAAAGCTGAGATTAGAATTAAAACTACACGCTCTAGCACGAAACATTTTCTAACATTTGACTGTTTCCTTGTACTGATGAATGTGTTCAGTCACTCTTTATTGGTTTCTACTTATTTGATGCATTATATTTCCAGATGGAAGAGGTAAGATGAGGTCTTCCAGTAACATTTTTCTCTTGATATTTTCTCTATCATATCTTCAATTTTACCATTCCCTGCCAGTGAGATTTAGTTTTTCTTCTTTCTAGGTCTCCCTGATGGATAGTAGAGTAGTTAAGATGTTCAGATTCTACAAATAAGCAGACACTATTTGAATTCTAGTTTCCTCCCTTACTATGTCGTCTTGGGAACTTAGATCACCTTTCTTCACCTCCATTTCTCACCTAGAAAGAGAGGAGAGAACACTACCTACTTTGTAGGTTTATTGTGAATGTAAGTGAACTAATATATGTAAAGCTCATGGAATAGCAGCCTGGCAAATGGCAGCCATTGAGTAGATTTTAACCAGCGCTGTCAACCAATATGAGATAATGGTGAAATCTTTAAGCCAAAGATGGTTTTCCATTGTCATTTGGTCCAGTTGTTGCCATTTCTCCTCTTACAACTCGAAGTTGATAAATAATGATAAAGATTCAAGAGATAATGGTATTCAATTAAAAAAAACTGTCATGAGAGAATTGGAATGTCTGTGGAAGTTTTTCTCATGGTTTGCCCAAAACTTCACACAGGTTAGAACCTGGTGGAATAAAAAGCAACATGTATGCTGAAAACTCTGGAAATGATTGGAGGTGAGGTTTGTTTGGGAGATTAAATGATTTACCTCCTGTCCTGAATGACACAGATGATGTTGTTCAATGGCGAAACCACAGCAAGATAATTACACTAAAATTAGTAACATTTCTTTTACCATGTGGACCATCACAATTCAGAGACTCAAGATTTTAAAATATAAGTGAGGTCTCTTTTTATGTCTTAATTCTGGAGTACTTGGAATTTCTCATAGACCTTTCCACCAAGGATATTTTAATAACCCATGTACAGATAACCTGATGGCTTTCATATGGACTACTGTTGACAGAGGTTTCTGTCCCACCTGGTCCTGCAGCCATTCAGGCACAAAGAAACACACAGAGGTCCACATTAATTATAAACTGGTTGGCCTGTTAGCTCAGGCTTCTTATTAGCTCTTACATCTTAGACTAGCTCATAATTCTTGTCTGTGTTAGTCATGTAGCTTGGCATCTTTTATCAGTGAGGAGTACTCATCTTGCATCCTCTGCGTCTGGGTGATGACTGCAGACTGAACCTTTCCTCTTCCCAGAATTCTCCTGTTCTGGTCACCTCATCTATACTTCCTGCCTGGCTCTGGCCAATCAGCGTTTTATTAAATCAGTACAAATGACAAATCTTTACAGGGGATAAGACCATTGTCCCACAGCAGACTACAGTGTACTGGTCTGCAGCCTGGACCAGGGCAAATAAATGAGCTCAAATGCTTCAGCATGTCTTTCTTATTCCCAGCCAGAATGGGTTTTTGTTTTGTTTTTCCTTTCTTTAATTGAAAATAGATTGTTTTCATGTAAAATATTCTGATTACAGTTTCTTCTTCTCCAGTTCCTCCCCATCTCCTTACATGCCTATCCACTGAAATCCACAACCCACGAGAATGTTTTTATACCAAGATTTCTTTTGAGAAAAGGGAACATCACACTAAAGTAATAGTTTACCTCCATTTCTTTACAGAATGTCACAGTGTCACAAGTTGTAGTTCCTATATTGAACATGAAAGATTAAAAGAGATTGGGAGTCTTTATTTTCTACTTCCCAGTTGCCTGGCCCTCTGTTGGGGCACTACTTTTTTTTTCTGAAACAGGATTTCTTTGTGTTGCTTTGGAGCCTATCCATGGAACACTCTGTAGACTAGGCTTGCCTTGAACTCACAGAGATCCACCTGCCTCTGCCTCTTGAGTGCTGGGATTAAAGGCATGTGCCACCACTGCCCAGTGGTTGGGGGATCTTTTAACCTTCCTATTCATCAGCATCTTTATCTATAAACTTGAGGCATTTGTTTCTAAAGTTGTTCTGAAGGTATTTGAATATCACAGGCAAGGGGCACTCTGCCGCGGAGAGGACCATCCCAAGGAAAGCTGGGATTGCTGTTACTTACTTTCTTTTATGAGTTATAAGAACAACAAGGAAATGGTAACAGTGTAGTTTTACTATAGAAGAGTAATGCTTCACCCACTGTAATTAGAAACATGGGTTTGGGTGATAGAAAAAAATAGAATATTAATGCAAGGTCTATGCACTAATTGTGACCTCACGGCTCAAGGTGGGTTACTCATTAGTTAAAGGGAAATAATAGTAGTATATAACTTACATAGTTGTAAGGACTATATGCATAAAGAGTTATAATACAGTTATGCAGATTATATTGTTTAATAGTTTTCTTTATAATACAGTTATGCAGATTATATTGTTTAATAGTTTTCTTTATAATACAGTTATGCAGATTATATTGTTGAGTAGTTTTCTGTAGAAGCATGATGCCATCCGCTATGTCAGGTGTTGTTAAGTCAATTTTCGTTTGACGCATCTGACTTACTAATAGTTTGTCTCAGGGCTCCTCCAAGACAAAAGGTGATGTCATTTCATTTATATCTTCTTCTAGAATCGCTTTTCTGCTTTGATTCTCGCTGCTTGGGGAGCAAGTGTTTCAGTAAAGCGCAGTTTCTTTTTCCAGTCTTTCCCCAGGGGACAACAGCTATTTCTCTGTACTAGGTTCACCTCCCACTAACCTACATCAAGGTGTTCTCTGCTGAGCACACATTAAGCCTGCCTGCAAGACAGCCCACTGCATTTGCATTTCAGAGTGCCCATCAGTGTTCTCGCCCAAAGCACTCATCCATGCAGGGCAAAGTTTAGGGATGTGATTTCCAGTAGAGTATTACATTACCCGTTTTCTTATTTAGGCTGCTTCTCCTATGTTGCTATTTACTCTGCCTCTTCTATGAGAGTGTAATTATTTAATGCTCTTGTTCTCTTAAACTCAATCATGACTCAGACCCCTCCTGGGTACTTCTCACTGCCCACACCCCGTATTGATCTCATTTTACCATGACTCCTAACTAGGTCAGCCTTCCTTTGGAGAAGGTGGAGTGTCTTTTCACTCCTAGGTTGTCATCTATACGCAAGCTATTAATCCCTACATTATCCATCAGAGTGAGGAAAAATTTCAAAGAATACTTTTTTAAGCCACTGTGAATTACAGGAGATTAGCAGCCTCCAAAACAACTATGGAATAAGAAGAATAGGAATTGTCACTGATGGGAAAGTTGCAAGACTCTGCTCTGCAGGACGGGATAGTCACCTGCTGAAACTCCCAAGTTTTCGAGGCAGTAAGAATTCAGAGGAATAAGGAGGACAATTGGATTGGGAGACCTTATTTCCTACGTTGTTCTGGTTAGCAAGGCTTTGGCAATGGACAGTGATGATAGGGCCACACCTATCATGTATACGTATAAGAATAGCTCTAGTAGACATCAGTGCTAAGGACACTGGTACCTTGCTCTGCCACTCTCCACCATTTGCAAGAGGGTTCATCTGCTGCAGAGTCGAATGTGAAGCACTAGTCAGGTTCCACGAAAACTACTGAGCTATGATGAGGTTCCAGGCATTCCCCAAGGACTATGTTTCTTCAAATATTATTATCTAAATTACACACAGTTATGTGGCATGATGTGATATTTCCATTCATCTGTATAATATATTACACATGAGTGGGGTAGTTAGTATGTCTATCTCCTCAATTTTTTTCTCTTGTTGATCTTTTTTTTCAAGACAAAGTCTCATTCTATAGCCTGGGCTGACTTCAGATTCACTATTTGGCCCATATTGGCCTTGGACTCATAGCAACCCTTTGCCTTTGCTAGGATTACATTGTGTGAATCATCGTACCTAATTCTACACATATTTTGAATTTTGAAATTATCTGTGAGATAACATCAACTTCTGCAGTCTAAGGTTGGCTTTGAACTCACAATCCCCTTATCTCAATCTTGCAAGTGTTGAGGTTACACAGACTGTCCACCACAGCTGTCATAAGATTTTTATTAACATTTAATAAGTGTACATGGATATGACATGTATCAAATAGAGGCAATTGAAATGTCCATCTCTTTGTACTTACTTTTTAAAAACAAACACAGCATGTTCTCATGAGGATGGCATAAAAATAATTGGTCTCAATACAGAGCAGTAACTACAACAGGCTGGAGGGGTTAAAGGAGAAAAGAGGGAAGAAGGACAGAGAATGTTAAGTACCCAGCCACAGTTATATAGGAACAATGAGTTCGGGTGCTCAACAGTATAAAGGTGTGGCTAAAATTTACAATATTTATGTATGTTTTATGAAATAGGGGAAATGTATTTTGATGCCATTGCTTTACCATTTTGCTTTGAATGCTCTGCTCACACATTTATTATGCTAAAATGAGTCGAGAAATAAAAGAACATTTTACAATGTCTATCCTCGATTTACTATTATTTGTAATGAAAACCAAAAGAGCCCAATATGTGAGGGATCAGAGTTGTAACACCTATGGATTTGCAGACTTTGTTTTCTGGGAAAATCAATAAAGGCCTTAAGGGAGAAGCAAGAGTTGAGTGTGCCTTAAGATTGTTTAGGAACTTGCTTGCTCTTTTAATTTATCTTTCTAATATATGTCAGACGTTCATTATGCAAAGAAAATAGAACAGTTCAAAAAAGCATACAGATTCAGAAAAATTAGCCAATTTTCTTAGTATCAGAAACAACCACTACTAATATTTCCCTTCATTTCAGAAGTCATATTTATCAAGATCTTTTTCAGTGTTCACAGCCTCTGATATAGTCTGTCTTCTCTTTAAACTTTAAACCTCAATGAATAATTAAGGATGCAGATAGATTCATGTGCAAAGCTATTCATAATAGCACATTTATGAAAGATAGAAGCACTCCAAGTTCTCCCATGGAGAAGTTTAAGAATGACAAGACCAAAGAGCCAGAGAGATGGCACTACAATTAAAGAGCATGTACTGCTTTTCCACGGGACCCATTCAGTTTCCAACACTCAAACTGGACAGCTCACAACCTTTGTAACTCCATCTCCAGGAGTCAGATGCCTTTTTCTAGCCTATTTTAAATATATATACTTATTTAAGAAGATGTATATATATTTCACACACACACATACATATATATGAAAGGAATTTATAGACATACCATCTAATGAGGTACACAATACCCTAATTAGACATCATATTGCACCAAGTGATACCTTCAGTGCTAGGAATAGGTTCCATCTTTTGGAGTCATTGACCAGATGGGTCCCCTAGACTACCCTCAAACCAACCATCACAGGTTATTGCCAAGATTATTGGTTACTCTTAGTAACCTGATGGTGAGCCCTTGTTTCTGAAGACACAGTTTACTTATGTCGTTGAACATAGGCCCAAATAGAAACTTCATCCCTAATGACAAGCATTCATGGTGATGGAAGATACTTTTCATGCTACCTAACAGAGGAGAAAAGTAATCACCACTATTACCCAGCTACAAACCCTGCTACCTACAACAGGGACCTACCTGCAAGATATATGGTGTAAAAGTGGCACAAATATGGAAATAAGCAGCCATTTTTTAAAAATTGGATTTAAGGCTGACTCTATGAGCTGAGCTGGAATCTATATTTGAAGTTGCTAAAGTGGCCAAGAACATGAGACTAGGTAAGTCTTGTGTCCCGGGGAAACCTACAATTATTATTCTGTTAAAAGATTAAAGCAATAAATGACTACTAATGGTGTATTGCTATACCTACAGCTCAGAGAACTGTTCAGCTCTCATTAGAGAAGCCTCTTTTTGCAGGAGATGGGAGTTAACAGAGAGACAAACTAGACAATGTGCAGACAGTGGGAGAATTTGGTGTATTCCAGCCTAAATGGGATTCTTTATCAAACTCTACTCGTCAAGTTTCAGGGATCTATGCAGAAGAGATGGTAGAAAGACTGTAAGAGTCAGAGATGGTAGCTGACTCCAAGGAAACTGTTACCCAGATAAACAGAACATATGAATTCAGAGACTGTGACAGCACCTACCAGACCTGTGTAGATTCAAACCAGACAATTTCCAATCACTGAGAATGGGAAGTAGACACAAATCCTCACCCCTAACCAAGAACCTACTTGCGTTGATACCTAGTGGAAAAGGGGAAATCAGTTTTCTCTAATGGAGTGTATCCTAATGTTCTAAATATTGCCCTTACACACACTCTTTCATGATATCCTTAATCTTGTTGTAGAATATAGCACATGCTGGAATTTTATATCTGATGGTATTATTACTTCTTAAAGCTTATGTATTGCATAGTTTTATGATAGTTTTTCTTGATCTTGGGAGCTATTAGGACGTTACTTTTGGTGACTTGCCATTATCAAATAATTTCACAGATAATAGTCATAAGTAAACAAGTCTTGTTGACTGTCTTACGGTTCCCAGGTGATTAATGGCCAGTAATCATACATAATCAACCTCACATGACTGGCTCTTGACTATGTTGAATCAGGTTGAAACAACAAGAGAAGCAGCCTTTTGGCTCTGAGTTGTTTTTGAGGAATGTCTTATTCATTATCTGTAGTTGCTGTACATATGATCAGAAACTCACTGGCTTAAGACAACTTAACTTTTTTCTGTTACAGTTTTGGATATCATAAGTGATCCTTAAGAATTAAAATCAAGATGCTCTATTGTTAGCTCCTTTGGTAGTTCCATGGAATCGTGAATGCTTCTTCTAAACTTCAAAGAATGTTGACACATGTCTGTACTACCTTGCTTTTCCTGTTTCCCTCTTATAAGAAGCCTTGTAACACTATTATTCCACAATATAACTTCAACTGAATCATTTCCATAGAGTACCTTAAGCCACATATGATAACCTTTCTGCCGGGTCAGAAGGTTTAGGATGTAGCTATCTTAAGAGAACTATAATTCCTGTTGTTGTAGCACCAAAGGAACAACCACGTCCTTCATTTTTTAATTTACTATTGTTCATTTTGACTAACCCCTTGTTTCTGACTCTTTCTGGAGACTATAACTTATTTTATTTAAGTTATAGAGGAGAGTGGGGAAAGATATTCTTGTTAAGTGCGCGTGTGTGTGTGTGTGCTCTTGTTTATTTGTTGTGAATTGTAGCCCACAACTTTTCTTCTGTCTGGTTGACAGAAAACACAGAAATGGTAGAATTAGTAGTGCTCCGTAGCTAAGCCAGAGAAGTTTGATATGTGTTTCGTCCCTGTCCTGATGCTGTCTGACTTTATAGGGTTATCCAGCTTTTTTCTCGTCTTCTAAAGTGGGTCAATCAGGTCTGATTTGTCTAAGGCAATGAACATCTTGCTATGCAATACCCTGGAATATGGGCAGGGAGATTTATGGCCTCTGAGGGTCCTCATTTCTCTGTCTCACTCTCAGCTCTCACAGGAAAACTCCAGGTAGGCTCTCTTTCCTTATCTCTCCAATGGGCAGAACGTGATAACATGCAGAGAGGAAGATGAAAGCCACTCATCGATTTGGGGGTGAAATGGTTAGAGAAATGGTAATGTGTTATATGAATTATGCCAGTAGTTACCAGGCCCTGAAGAACATATGAACATTTCAATAGTTTCTTTAAAGGTCCAGTTTCTAGTATGTGTGAATAGCTTAGGCTCACCAGTTGAAATTAAATATTAATATGGAATCCAGGGATTTCCAAAGCAATATGTGAGCAATACTAGTGTGTGGTAAACACCCAAAGGGAGGAAAAGTCACCCCTCTGAATAAGAGAGGTAGCCAAACCAAACACTGGTGACTAGGTTCGAAGTACCCTAAACATAGAAAATACAGTACTAACTCTAGAAATGTATAAAGCATGTTGCTGATAAGATTCGATCAAATTGACGTTTGTGTGTGTATTCCTTTATTCCAGGACTCTTATAGGAGTTAAGGCAACTATAACGGCAGTTTTTGAAATACATTGTAAAATAATAAAATAACAATGAAAATTGAGTGGATAAAAAATTTGGTCAAATAGAGATCATTT
The DNA here is from genome assembly GCA_004026605.1 of Ondatra zibethicus. NCBI lineage: Eukaryota > Metazoa > Chordata > Mammalia > Rodentia > Cricetidae > Ondatra > Ondatra zibethicus. The sequence goes on from PVIU01032312.1 coordinate 12,538, forward strand.
GTGCAGATTTATTAAAGCATCCAGTTTTTAACATTAACTCTTAAACCGCAAAACTGATGCCTGAGCATTTGAAGTAACATCCTTACTACTTTTCCTAGGCATGCCTTCCAATCTGTTATCATAAATTATCTCAGAGAGAAGTCATTGGTTTATAGCAAGAAGTCAGTTTCTTTCTCCCTGCATTCTCTGCTTCAGTTACATGCCATGTATGGTCACTGCCTTCCTGAAGTGTAATTTGCTTCCTTCCAGTTAAGAAGTTGTTTCACGTATCCTTGAACTTCATTTCAAGTTGGTGAAACCCACACTTGCTGCGACCTCTGAGTTACTTGCCTGTGATTTTAGTGAAGACGCAATGGCAGGTTGCTCCTCTTTTCCTCTTAAGCAGTTAACAAAATAAAATCAGCTGCTCCGTGTCTTTCAACACTAAAGTTATTTCGTTAAAATCAGGAAGTGGTACTAGAACACACTAAAACTTAGCACAGCCTGCAATCAACCAGGGCAGGAAAAACCAAGCCATGTGGGGAAATCCATGAAAGAGCCAGCATCCCTCTGGATTGAGATGGATTCTTAAGGAAGATGGGAAACTCCCAGTCAGGTTGTGCCCAGTGGCACTCCCTACCCAGACTCCTTAGTTATTCCCAGATGACTTGTTTTCCCTGTGGATGCTCCTGCCCCTTTTGTGTTGAGTCTTGCCAGAGGCCTGGAGCTTCAGACAACACAAAGTGGCTCTCACTGAATGATGGGCCTTGATGTCTCAACCATTGTCAAGAGTAAATCTGTCTCCATTCATCGGATGAAATTTCTCCCACCTCTATCCCCGTCCCTGGCTTCCAACTTTTGCTTGATGATCCTGTTTGCTTCCAATTTCCAGGAGGTTCTATGTATGCTTTCCTTGGGTTCACCTAGGTATTCAGCTTCTCTGGGCTTGCGAGCTAAGTGCTTGGTGACCTTTATTTTATAGCTAGGGTCCACATTCACATCAGAGCAATGGATTGAGCCCCCAAGGTGCAGGTGAAGAGCAGAAGGTGGGAGAAGATGAGTTAGGAAGTTAGGACCGTGAGGGGCTGGTCCACCTACTGAGACAGTGTGCCTGAACTAATGGGAGCACACCAATCCACCTGGCCTGGGACTGAATGAGCATATGATCAAACCAGACTCTCTGAATG
>PVIU01032313.1:0-13703 GCA_004026605.1 Ondatra zibethicus
GGGAAGGGGAGAGGGGGAAGGAGAAGGGAGAAGGACTGGGGAGAGCTTGGGGGAGTGGGAGGGTGAAGATGGAAGAAAGGTGGACATTGGAGAAGGGAATAACATATCTACATTAAGAGAATCATTTTAGGGTTGGCAAGATACTTGGCCCTGGGGATCCCAGGTGTCAATGGGCATTTCCCCAGCTAGGTATTCAGGCAGCAGAGGAGAGGGTGCCAGAACTAGCCTTGTACCATAGTCACATTGATGATTATCTTGATTACCATTATAGAAATTTCATCCGATGGATGGAGATAGAAACAGAGACCCGCATTCACATCAGAGCAATGGATTGAGCCCCCAAGGTGCACTTGAAGAGCAGAAGATGGGAGAAGATGAGTTAGGAAGTTAGGACCGTGAGGGGCTGATCCACCTACTGAGACAGTGTGCCTGAACTAATGGGAGCGCACCAATACACCTGGACTGGGACTGAATGAGCATATGATCAAACCAGACTCTCTGAATGTGGCGGCGAAAGTTGGCAGATGGAGAACCCATCAACAATGACACCAGGACCTATCTCTTCTGCATGTATTATCTTTTTGAGAACCGAGTCTTTTTTGAATGCACTCCTTCCTAGGCCGGGAGGGATGGGGGTGGGACTTGGACTTCCAACAGGGCAGGGCACCATGCCCTCTTTCAAGGAAGAAGGGGGAGGGAGGAGGGGTGGGGAGGTAGTGGGAGGGGACCGGGAGAAGGGGAAGAAAGGTAAAAATTTTATTTCTTTAATTATGTTTTTGAATGGAAAAAATAAAACAAAACAATGTATGGAAAAAAATACGGTAAATGGAGAGTATGACAGATCTAAGAGCTGTCAACAAGGTTATTCAACCAACAAGGTTATTCAACCTATTGGCCCTCTACAATCTGGAATTCCTCTGCCTTCTCTATTACCAAAAGGATCGCCTCGTAGTTATTGATTTGAAAGATGGTTTCTTTACTATACCTTTATAAGAAAAGGACAGAGAAAAATTTGTCTTCACAGAGCCTTCTTATAATAATTCTCAACCTACTAGAAGATACCAGTGGACCATCCTTTCACAGGAAATGCTCAATAGACCTACCCGATGTAAGTCAGCCATTGGAAATAATACGTGAAAAATTTTCTAAATCTATAAGTTACCATAACATGGATGACATTTTGCTATCTGATTAAAACATAGAAACTTTAGAAAGAATATTTGAAGAAGTAAAGAAAGTTTTGCCAAAATTGAGATCACAAATTGATCCTGAAAAAATCCAGAGATGAGATTCTGTCAAATACCTAGGTTATAAAATAGGTTTACAGAAAATTAGAACACAAAAGGCACAAATTAGGAGAGACTGATTGTGGATTCTAAATGACTTTCACAGATTGTTAGGAGACATTTCCAGTCTATGACAGACTTTTGGGATAAACCCGATCTAATAGTTCATTTAAACAAAATGTTAGATGGTAACAAAGACTTAAATAGTCCCAGACAATTAACACCTGAAGCAGAAAAGGAATTGATTGTTGTTGAAGAAAAATTACAAGAGGCACGTGTGGATAGAGTGAATCCAAATTTTAATTGTATTTTAGTCATATTGCCTTCCAGAATTTCCTCCTACAGAAATTTTAATGCAAAGGGAAGATATTATCTTTAAATGGATTTTTTTTACCATATAAGTCAAGTAAAAAATTAAAAACTTATGTGGAAAAAGTCTCAGAATTAATTATAAAAGGAAAATTGAGACTTCATCAACTAGCAGGTATAGACCCAGCACAGATTATAGTGTCTTTTACTACTGATGAAATTAAAAAAAATATGGGAAGACAATGAACCTTGGCAAAGAGCTTGTGCTAATTTTTTAAGACAGATTAATAGCAATTATACCATAAGTGGTACAATTAACCTTATAAAGAAAGCTTCTTGGATCCTTCACTGCATTGTACAGGACACACCAATAACTGGAGCCTGTACATTCTATAGTGATGCGAATAAATCAGGAAAGGCAGGTTACAAATGAGAAGATTTAAGTAAGGTGGAACAAAGCCCTTATAATTTTGTCCAAAAGGCAGAATTATATGCTATTCTCATGGTACTAAGGGACTTTAAAGAACATGTTAATATAGTTATTGATTCATAATATGCAGAAAGATTTGTCTTGCACATTGAAACCGATGAATTTATACCAGGTGATACAGAATTGACTACATTATTCATATAGGTTCAAGATATAACTAGGAATAGGCTTTGTCCCATATACATAACAGACATCTGACCCTATAAGGGACTGCCAGGTCCTCTAGCACAAAGTAATGCAGAAATTGATTGATTAATGATTGGAATTGTGCTGAAGGCCTCAGAATTTCATAATAAACATCATGTCAATAGCAAAGGTTTAAAAAAAGAGTTTTCAGTTACATGGCAACAAGCTAAGGAGATTATAAAGAGATACCCTACTTGCTCTTTCTATAACCAAACACCATTGCCTGCATGGAGTAACCCAAAGGCTACTCAAAGGAATGAAATCTGGCAGATGGATGTGTTCCACTTTGCAGAATTTGGAAAATTAAAATATGTACACCACACAATTGACACTTATTCAGGTTTTAATGGGCAACTGCTTTGAGCTCTGAAAAGGCTGATTCAGTAATAACACATTTATTAGAAGTTATGCTATCATGGGTATACCTGCACAAATAAAGACAGATAATGGTCCAGCATATGTCTCTAAGAAAATTAAACAATTTTTGATTATTATAATATAAAGCACATTACAGGTATACCACAGAATGCTACAGGTCAGGCACTTACAGAAAGAGCAAATAGAACTATAAAGGACATGTTAAATAAACAGAAATTGCTAGACTATACCTCCAGAAATAAATTACGCAATGCTTTATTGACCTTGAATTTTTGTAATGCTAATGAGATAGGAACAACAGCAGAAGAGAGACATTGAATAATAGAAAAATCTTCTGAATTAAATCAGCCAGTGTATTTCAAGGATGTGTTGACCTCACAATGGTAGCCAGGAGATATGCTATATTGGGGAAGGGGTTTTGCTCTTGTTTTCACAGGAGAAGAAAAGGTATTGATACAATCAAAATTAATAAAGATTCAGTTTGAAAAACTGAGGAAGAGACAGATCATCCACGAGGTGACAACCAATCAGGTGGTAAGGAAACCTCATAAAGGTTGGGGTAGGTTCAGGGAAATACTCATCTTCAAAAAGTCAAGAGATCCTGGACATCTAGATGCCTAAAGAGGAAAAGATAATTATCCAGATAGTATGACCAAGCAAAGAGAATTATAACTTATGAGGACATGTCATCTGAGGGTAAGAATGTCTGAATAATAAATAAAATAATAATCATGATTCAGTTAAAAATCAAAGCTGGCTTTGGAGGTGGACGCTGGCTCTCTCCTTCTCTAAATCCAATCATGTTGTTAAAATAAAAATTTGGAGTTTCTGTCTCATGTCATGAGCCATGGTATGGTACAGAAAGAAATAAGAATTTAGAAAAATATTTACTTTTCTTCATACCTATTTTTTATCTCTATCATACCTTTTATTGAATATATATGACTATATAAATAATGTTTAAGTTTTCCACAATGAACAATGAATTTTCCTGCAGTAATCTTTGAAGTTTCCAGGAAGAAGATGGGGCCCCACAACAACAACTCCACCTGGTTGATATGATGTCATGATGTTAATCACACTACTATAAGAACTGTTTTGGGTACCAGCTGCCCAAGATGGTTCCAACTAGGTTAGGTGAAATGGTGCACTTTTTTACAATGTTCTGGCCAGAACTCCAAATAGGAACCTCAGAAAATCCCTATTGAATACTCAAAGACTATTTGCAATTATACCAGACATTAATCTTGGAACTTAACCATCATTTTACTTTCACAGGATCCCATGAAAGAACATTAACTCCATGACAGCTGGAAGTAATTCTAGAAGATAACGTATCCTCTCCCAACAAAGTTTGTCCTCAGGGTTAGGGACATCATTTAGGGGTTGATTATAATTGTTATAAATTTAGGGGTTGGGGGAATATTATATAAACTTAGGGATCTCTTTTTTAAAAAAGAAGAAATTGGATATGGATGGAATAATAGATTAGTATGAGTAATCTGATAATAATAGTGAGAAATGGAGTGAATACTCATGATCTATTATTTATAGGCAACTTATATTGGTATCGAATCTTGTATATTGATTCAAACTTAAATTATATTGAATATGTTTCTATTTTTGTCTACAATATTTTTATACCTAGACAAAGTTATTTTGTCATATTGTATGCATGCATGCTTCTTCCTCTGTTTAAGACATTTTATATATTGATACAATTTCAGGATATATTTATCATATTATAATATATATTTCTACCTCTGATCAAGATACTTATATATTTTTTATATTTTGAGGTCATTATCCTCATTTGTTCCACAGTTGCTTAAAAATTGGTTAATATTCTAATATGAAGTTTTATTCTTTAAATTACAGAGGTATTGAGAATTATAGGCCAATAATCATCCATGTTTGTCATACTTATAGTTAGGCTGATCAGGTTCTATAGATACATAGAGATTGTATTCTGCATAGATAGGTAATCTTCAACCACTTCAAAGAGCTGTAGAATGTGGCATTTAAATAACTTAGGGTTATTTTGAAGTGAGACCCGATTCCTCCTCACAGAAACAATCAATTCCCAGGAGAATGTTGAGCACTGAAGACAGTCCATTTGGAGCTTGTTTAATTCTCGGCAAAACTGGCCTTTGGGCAAGGAACTTCCCATCCATAGACCACTGACAAAATGTACAATGTCCAGACAGGACAAACAGGATACAAGAAAAAAAACTGTCAAATCTTGCCAAGACAGGATAAAATGGTTTTGAAAAATTTTCTCCCTCTGCAAACGGTCTGTCAGTTACTCTAGGCCTTAGCCAAAGTTGGTTGCTCCAAAGTTGCAAATGAGACTTTGTGTGATTGCCCAGGTAGCCAGTTGTCTCTGTCATTTGTTGCACATTTTTGGAAGTTGCTTGATTGTTCTTTCTGCTTACTCAAGTAATATTATTTCCCTTCTTGGGTCTTCGATGGGGTTAAAGACAAGATAGTTGTTACTTTCTTCTCATGACTTGGACAAGTTATTTATAATATAAGACATAAAGTCCTTAGAATAGGATAATTATTAAAACATTTATCACATGTTTCTTGCTTGATACTGTTTATGCTGTTGTAATTCTAATTTTTATACCTGATATTTGTTCTTATTGTATATAATTTTGAATTAGGTTTAGAACTTTCTTATTTAAACAAAAGGGGGAGGAACTGTGGGAATTCCTACCGCCAGTAGACTTTAAGCTACCTGCCCACTTGGGTATGGCCTCTTATACTACAAATGCCAATGTAAAGCACACATCCAGCCTCTCTTTTGGATATGGGATTTGGTTGATGTTCCCTGTTTGAGCAGAGGACTGTAATCTGTGAGTCTACCCTTAAATAAATAATCCTTTCTTATACTCAATTATGAGCTAGTGTGGTTTTTTTTAAGCATCCACATTCAGAATTCTCCTATGTAAATATTAATGCAGAGGGAAGATATTAACATGGCATAGAACATTTTATCACATCAATAGAATAAAAAATTAAAAATTTATGTGGACATAGTTGAACAAATGTTCTTGTAGTATGATTGAACATCTAAGAGTGGTATTGCTGGGTCCTGAGGCAGGTTGATTCCCAATTTTCTGAGAAATTACCATACTAAATTACAGAGTGGTTGCACAAGTTTGCGTTCCCACCAGCAGTGGAGTATTCCCCTTATTCTACATCCTCTCCAGCATAAGCTATTATTGGTGTGTTTGATCTTAGTCATTCTGACTGGTGTAAGATGATGTCTCAGAGTCATTTTGATTTGCACTTCTTTTGGCCACTTGAGATTCTTCTGTTGAGAATTCTCTGTTTACTTCTGTACATTTTTAATGGATCATTTGGAATTTTGTTGTCTAATTTCTTGAGTTCTTTATATATTTTGGAGATCAGTACTTTGTTGTGGAGTTGTTGATGATCATTTCCCATTCAGTAGGATGCTTTTTTGTCTTACTGACTGTATCCTTTGCTTTACAGAAGTTTCATGGTTTCAGGAGGTCCCATTTATTTATTGTTGCTGTCAGTGTGTATGCTACTGGTATTACATTTAGGAAGTAGTCTCCCATGTCCATGCATCAAGTGCTACTTCTCACTTTTTCTTCAATCAAGTTCAGTGCGTTCAGACTTATATTGAGGTTTTTATTCCATTTAGACTTGAGATTTGCGCATGGGAATAGATATGGATCTATTTAAATTCTTCTACATGTTGACATTCAGTGATAGCAGCATTATTTGCAACAGACAGATACTGGAAACAGCATAGAAGCCCCTCAATTGAAGAATGGTAAAGTGTGGCACATTTAAACATTAGAGTACTACTCAGTGATAAAAACAATGAGATCTTGAAATTTGCATGCAAATGATAGGACAAAAAAAAAATCCTGAGTGAGGTAACTCCTTCTTTCTTCACTTTTACCCAACCCCATGACCCCAATTTTGTCAGAGGATCTTGGCCCAGACCCAGAAAGATGAACATGGTATGTACTCATTCATAAGTGGATAGTAGTTATAAAGCAAAGGATATTGAAGCTATACTATAGTTCATGATCATAGAGAAGCTAAGTAAATAGGTGAGCTCCAAGAAAAACATACATAGATCCACCTGGACAGGGGAAATAGAGAAGATTGCCTGACAAACTTAGAAGCATGGGGGTGGGGGAAGGAGAATGGAGGGTGGAAGAGGAAGAGGAAGGGAGATGGGAATGGGCAAGAAGAGTTTGAGGAAATAGAATAGTCAAAATGGAGGAAAGAGAGAGATGAGAGCAAGCAAAGAGATATTTTGATTGAGGGAGCCATTAAGGGGCTAGCAAGAAACCTGATCCTAAAGAAATTTTCAAGAATACACAAGGATAACTCCAGATATATCCCTAAGCAATAAAGGAGAGGGTGTTCTAACTGGCCTTGCCCTGTAGTCAGATTGATGCCCATCTTAAAGGTCACCATAGAAACTTCATCCACTGGCTGACAGAAGCAGAGGCAGAGACCAGCAGTAGAGCACTGGGCTGAGCTTCCAAAGTCCAGTTGAAAAGTGGAAGGAGTGAGAATATGAGCAAAGAGGTCAAGACCATGATGGGGAAACCCATTGAAACAATTTACTGAGCTAATGGGAGCTTACTAACTTTATCCATACAGGAAAGAAACCAGAATAGGTCCAAACTAGATCCTCTGAATGTGACAATTTTATGGCTAGAGCAGACTGCAGGACCAATGGCAGTGACATCAGGATTTATCCCTACTGCTTGTATTGGATTTTTGGGAACATACTCTCTTTGGATGGAGTATGTAGGGCCTTGGACCTTCCCAAGGCAATGTGGGAGTGGATGCGTGGTAGGCGGTAGATTAGGGGGATGGGGGAGGGGAGTGGGAACTGGGATTGTATGTAAAATGAGAAGATTTTTTTTTTAAAAAATAAAGTGAAATTGCCCCAAGCACCCCTTTCCATCTGTGAGGTTCTAAGTTCCCCAAACTTGGCCTGCTTTGGGGCTGAGGCTCTGGGGGAAGGGTGAGTGCAGGGCTGCAGGAGTTCCTTTGTTCCACGGAGTGGGCTTCTTCTACCAAGCCTGCCGTTTTTGATTGCAAGTTCCTGGGCCAACAAGTGGCCCTGATCCAGTGCTGGCGGACACATCTGGACCGGTAAGTGGGACGGGACCCAGCCCGGCTGCCCAGGAGCCCCGGAGGGGTGTCCAGGTGCCCTCCATTCCCCAAAACATTCTGGCCACTCAGGGGGCCTCCCCCCACTGGCTTTTCTGCTTGGCCAACCCCAACTTGCCCCCAAGCACCGCTTTCCATCTGCGGGGTCCTAGGTTCCCCAAACTCAGCCTGCTTTGGGGCTGAGGCTCTAGGGGAAAAGTGAGTACAAGGCTGCAGGGGTTTCTTTGTTCCACTGAGTGGGTTTCTTCTACCAAACCCGCCCTTTTGACTGTGAGGTCCTGAGCCAGCAAGTGGCCCTGATCCAGTACCGGCAGATACATCCAGACCAGTAAGTGGGTCCCAGCCTGGCCACCCAGGAGCCGTGGGAGGGGTCTACAGGCACCCTCCAATACCTGAAACTTTCTGGCCACTCAGCGGGCCTCCCCACCTCTACTGGCTTTTCTGCTTATCCCACCCCAGCTTTCCCCCAAGCACCCCTTTCCATCTGAGGGGTCCTAGGTTCCCGGAACTCAGACTGCTTTTGGGATGAAGCTCTGGGGAAAAAGTGGGGAGTGCAAGGCTGCAGGGATTTCTTCCTTCCACTGAGCGGGCTTCTTCTACCAAGCCTGCCCTTTTCGCTGCAAGGTCCTTGGCCAGCTGGTGGCCCTGATCCAGTGCCAGCAGATCCATCCAGATGGCAAGTGGCCCATATCTAGTACCAGTTGATCCATCCAGAGGGACCAAGCCACTGAGACTCTCCTGACCACATTCAAAGGAAGAGATGGGCAGGTACCAATCCAAGAATTCCTCCAACAACCTGAAAAGCAACATGATAACACCAGAATCCAACGAGTATGCAACAGGAAAACCTGAGCAACCTACTCCAGAAGAAGTAGAAGAAATCGACTTTAAATGTAACATTATGAAAGTAATAGAGACCATAAAAGAAGAGGTGAAAAACTTCTTTAAAGAAAGGCACGAGAAGACTAACAAAAAGTTAGAATAAATGAATAAATTCCTCAAAGATACCCTAGAAAGCCAAGAAAAAGCAGTAAAACAGGTAATGGAAACAGTTCAAAACTTGAAAACTGAAATGGAGGCAATGAAGAAAACACAAACCGAGAAATGGCAGGATACGGAAAATCTGGATAAATGAACAGGAACTACAGACACAAGTATAACCAACAAAATAAAAGAGACAGAAGAAATAATCTCAGACGCTGAAGATACATTAGAGAAAATAAACTCATGGATCGAAGAAAATAACAAATGCAACAAATTCATAACACAAAATATCCAGGAAATCTGGAACACCATGAAAAGACCAAAGCTAAGTATAATAGGGGTAGAAGAAGGAGAAGAATTATAGCTCAAAGGCCCAGAAAATACATTCAACAAACTTATAGAAGAAAACTTTCCCAACCTAAAGAAGGATATTCTTATAAAGGTTCAAGAAGAATACAGAACACCAAATAGGCTGGATCAAAAAAAAAATCCCCTCACCATATAATAATCAAAACAAAAATCATACAGAATGAAGAAAGAATATTAAAACATGCAAAGGAAAAAGGTCAAGTAACATATAAAGGTAAGCCTATCAGAATTACACCTGACTTCTCCATGGAAACCATGAAAGCCGGAAGGTCTTGGATAGAAGTGCTGCAGACACTAAGAGACCATGGATGCAAGCACAGACTACCATACCCAGCAAAGCTTTCTTTCACCATCAATGGATAAAACAAGATATTCCGGGATAAAAACAAATTTAAGCAATACATAGTCACAAACCCAGCCTTACAGGAGGTACTAGAAGTTAAACCACAACTAAAGGAAGCAAACAACACCCATAATAACAGACATCTAACAACCCTCTACCAGCACAATTCAAAGAAGGGAGACACACAAACCCTACCACCAAAAAGAAAATAACTGGAGTTAACAGCCACTGGTCATTAATACTGCTTAATATCTATGGACACAACTCACCCATAAAAAGGCACAGGTTAAGAGAATGGATACAAAAACAGGATCCAACATTCTGCTGTTTACAAGAAACACACCTCAACCACAAAGACAGACATTATCTCAGAGTAAAGGGTTGGGAAAAGGTTTTTCAATCAAACGGCCCTAAGAAACAAGCAGGTGTGGCTATATTAATATCTAACAAAATCAACTTCAAAATAAAATCAATCAGAAGAAATGGAGATGGACACTTCATACTCATAACAGGAAAAATTCATCAAGATGAAGTCTCAATCCTGAATATCTATGCCCCTAATATAAAGGCACCTACATATGTAAAAGAAACATTACTAGAACTCAAAGCACACATCAAACCCCACACACTAATAGTAGGAGATTTCAACACTCCTCTCTCACCAATGGACAGGTCAACCAGACAGAAACTTAAGAAAGAAATATGAGAACTAACAGATGTAATGAATCAAATGGACTTAAGAGAAATCTATAGAACAGGAAAGAATATACGTTCTTCTCAGCATCTCATGGAACCTTTTCGAAAATCGATCACATACTCGGTAACAAAGCAAACATCCACAGTTGCAAATAAGTTGGGTAACCACCTGTGTCTTATCGGATCACCATGGAGTAAAGTTAGAATATAACAACAATTCCACCCCCCAAAAGCCTACAAACTCATGGAAACTGCACAGTCAACTACTGAACCACTCCTGGGTCAAGGAAGAAATAAAGAAAGAAATTAAAGTCTTCCTTGAATTCAACAAAAATAAAGAAACAACATACCCTACCCTATGGGACACTATGAAAGCAGTGCTAAGAGGAAAGTTCATAGCACTTAAGCCCACATGAAGAAAACAGAGAAAGCACACATTAGTGACTTAACAGCACACCTGAAAGCTCTGGAAACAAAGAAGCAGACTCACCCAGGAGGAGTAGAAGACTGGAAATAATCAAACTGAGGGGTGAAATCAACAAAATAGAGACACAGAAAACAGTTCAAAGAATAAATGAAACAAAGAGCTGGTTCCTTGAGAAAATCTACAAGATCGACAAACACTTATCCAAACTAATCAAAAGGCAGAGAGAGAACACTCAAATTAACAAGATCAGAAATGAAAAGGAGGATATAGCAACAGACACCGAGAAAATTGAGAGAATCAGTAGGTCTTACTACAAGAACCTGTATGCCACAAAATTGGAAAATGTAAAAGAATTGGATAGGCTTTTAGATAAATACAACATACTGAAATTAAATCAAGACCAGGTGAACAATTTAAATAGACCTATAATTGTGAGGAAATAGAAGCTGTCATCAAAACCCTCCCAACCAAAAAAAGCCAAGTACCAAATGTTTTTAATGCAGAATTCTACCAGAACATCCAAGAAGAGCTAATACATATACTCCTTAATGTGTTCCACACAATAGAAACAGAAGGGTCATTGCCAAACTCTTTTTATGAAGCTACAGTTATCCTGATACCAAAACCACACAAAGATGCAAGCAAGAAAGACAATTACAGACCAATCACACTTATGAACATCGATGCAAAAATTCTCAATAAAATACTGGCAAACCAAATACAAGAACACATTAAAAAATCATCCATTATGATCAAGTAGGCTTCATCCCAGAGATGCAGGGCTGGTTCAACGTACGAAAATCTATCAATGTAATGCATCATATAAACAAACTGAAAGAAAAAAACCATATGATCATTTCATTAGATGCTGAAAAAGCATTTGACAAACTTCAACATCCCTTTATGATAAAGGTCTTGGAGAGATTAGGGATACAAGGATCATATCTAAACATAAAAAAAGCAATGTACAGCAAGCCGACAGCTAACATCAAATTAAATGGAGAGAAACTCAAAGCCATTCCACTAAAACCAGGAACAAGACAAGGCAGTCCACTCTCTCCATATCTCTTTAATATAATGCTTGAAGTCCTACTAATTGCTATAAGACAAAATAAGGAGATCATGGGCATTTGAATTGGAAAGGAATAAGTCAAACTTTCGTTATTTGCAGATGTTATGATAGTGTACATAAGTGACCCCAAAACCTCTATGAAAGAACTTCTACAGCTGATAAATACATTCAGTGAAGTGGCAGGATACAAGATCAACTGAAAAAAATCAGTATCCCTACTATACCCAAAGGATAAAGAAACAGAGAGGGAAATCAGAGAAACATCACCTTTCACGATAGCCACAAATAGCATAAAGTATCTTGGGGTAACACTAACCAAGGAAGTAAAAGATCTATTTGACAAGAACTTTAAGACCATGAAGAAAGAAATAGAAGAGGACACCAGAAAATGGAGGATCTCACATGCTCCTGGATTGGTAGGCTCTATATAATAAAAATGGCAATTCTACTAAAGGCAATCTACAGATTCAATGCAATCCCCATCAAAATCAAAACAAAATTCTTCATACACCTTGAGAGAACAATAACTAACTTTATATGGAAAAACAAAAAGCCCAGGATAGCCAAAACAATCCTATACAATAAAGGAACTTCCGGAGGCATTACCATCCCTGACTTCAAACTCTATTACAGAGCTACAGTAATGAAAATAGCTTGGTATTGTCATAAAAACAGATGTTGACAAATGGAATTGAATCGAAGACCCGGATATTAATTCACCAACCTATGAACACCTCATATTTGACAAATAGGCAAAAATTATACAATGGAAGAATGAAAGCATTTTTAACAAATGGTGCTGGCATAACTGGATGTTAACCTGTAGGAGAATGAAAATAGACCCTTATCTATCACCATGCACATAATTCAAGTCCAAACGGATTAAAGACCTCAATATAAATCTGACCACACTGAACCTGATAGAAGAGAAAGTAAGAAGTAGCCTGCAATACATGTGTACAGGAAACCACTTCCTATGTAAAACTCCAGTGGCACAGACAATAAGACCAACAATGAACAAATGGGACCTCCTGAAACTGAGAAGCTTCTGTAAAGCAAAAGACACAGTCATTAAGACAAAAAGGCATCCTACTGAATGGGAGAAGATCTTCACTAACCCCACATCAGAAAAAGGTCTGATCTACAAAATATACAAAGAACTCAAGAAACTAGACATTAAAATTCTAAATATTATAACTAAAAAATGTGGTAATGATCTGAACAGAGAATTCTCAAAAGAAGAAGTTCTAATGGCCAAAAGATAGTTAAGGTCATGTTCAACTTCCTTAGCGATCAGGGAAATGCAAATCAAAACAAATTGGAGATACCATCTTACACCTGTCAGAATGGCTAAAATCAAAAACACCAATGATAGCCTATGCTGGAGAGGATGTGGAGTAAGGGGAATTCTCATCCATTGCTGCTGGGAATGAAAACTTTTGCAACCACTTTGGATATCAGTGTGGCGGTTTCTCAGGAAATTGGGAATCAACCTACCTCAGGATCCAGCAATATCACTCTTGGGAATATACCCTAGAGAAGCACAATCAGACTACAAAAGCATTTGTGCAACTATGTTCATAGCAGCATTGTTTGTAATAGCCATAACCTGGAAAAAACCTAGGTGCCCCTCAATGGAAGAATGGATCAAGAAAGTGTGGAATATATACACATTAGAATACTACTCAGTGGTAAAAAACAATGACATCTTGAATTTTGAAAATGGATGGAAATATAAAACACTATACTTAGTGAGGTAACCCAAATCCAAAAAGACGATTATGGTATGTACTCACTCATTAGTGGACTCTAGCAATAAACAAAGTACATTAAGCTAATAGCTCACAACCCTAGAGAAGCCACATAGCAAGGTGAACCCAAAGAAAAACATATATAGATCCTCCTGGAAATTGGAAGCAAACAAGATACCAGACAAAAGTTCGAAGCACGGGGGTGGCGGGTGGGGGAAGAGGATAGGGGGAAGGAGA
>PVIU01032314.1:0-13702 GCA_004026605.1 Ondatra zibethicus
GTGGTGGGCCTTGGACTTCCAACAGGGCAGGGCACCATGCCCTCTTTCAAGGAAGAAGGGGGAGGGAGGAGGGGTGGGGGGTAGTGGGAGGGGACCGGGAGAAGGGGAAGAAAGGAAAAAATTTTTTTTTATCTTTAATTATGTTCTTGAATGGAAAAAAATAAAACAAAACAATGTATGGAAAAAAAATAAAAATAAAAAAAAAAAGAAAAATGGAATAAGAAGGGAGGAGAAAGGGGGAAGAGGAAGATAACATGAGGAAAGAACAGAAGAAGGAGGGGCAGTAGGAGAGGAGGAAGAGAAGTAGTGGAGGATGAAGGAAAAGAGAAGAATATAGAAGATGTGGTATCAAAGGAAAGGGGGAGAAGGTAAAATGAGAAGAAGTAGGGGAAGGAGGATGGAGAGATAGTGGGGAGGAAACAATAGGAAGAGGAAGAGGATGAGGAAAAGGGGCAAGGCAGAGAGAAGGAAAGCACTAGAAAGACAATGAAGAGGAAGAAGAGGAGTAGTAGAAAGGTTGGAAGGAGTTGGAAAAGGAGGGAGGAAGAAGGGAGGAGAGGGGTGAGGAAGAGGAGGATGTGGAGGATGGGGAGGAGGGAGAGTGCTGGGTTCAAACCCCAGCTTTGTGCAGGCATGCTTGGGAAGGGAACAGAGCATGGGCAGGACCAAAGGTAGATCCTGATAGGTCATTTGTACAATGTGCATAAGGGGAATTATGACCTGGAGGCTGTGTCAGTGGACAGCTTGATTATCCAGAGGGGACGAGGGGCATTTTTACCTAGGAAGAATGACTTCTTGGGTCCTTGTGGTGGAATGTCATTGGTTTTGAGCAATAACATCGAGGGTGCTTCATTTGTGTACTCAGAGGCAGCAGGGGCCAGAGGAAGGAAACTTAAAAAGTCATCAGAAGTCCAGCCTGGGCTGTTTCAGTGGTCAGATAAGCAGTGACCAGTCCCTGTTGTTATGATTTCAGCCACAATAAGGCTGACACTTCTGGGTTCTAGGGACATGCATGTGTGGACAAGCCCTCAGGCAGAAGTGCCTAATGGTCCTGGAGCCCCATGTGACCCACGTGCATTCATAGTTGCATCATCCATGTATGACTCAGCTAAGCCCTTGTGTGCATGCATGAGTCCTGTCATCTGCATATTACATAGTCACGTCAACCCCCTGTGCGCACATGCTAGGCAGCTTTTAAAAGTTGGATGCACCCTCTCTGTCTCTCTCTCTGTCTCTCTCTCTCTCTCTCTCTCTCTCTCTCTCTCTCTCTCCCTCTCTCTCTAGCTATTGATTAAATCTGTTTCTGTCATGGAATATCTTGTTTTGTCCTTCTATGGTGATTGAAAGTTTTGCTGGGTATAGTAGTCTGGGCTGGCATCCATGGTTTCTTAATGTCTGCATAGCACTTGACCATGACCTTCTGGCTTTCATTGTCTCCATTGAGAAGTCAGGTGTGATTTTGATAGGTCTGCCTTTTTATGGTTCTTGGCCTATTTCCTTATGGCTCTTAATATTCTTTTTTTACTATGTATGTTTAGTGTTTTGATTATTATGTGTCAAGGGGACTTTTCTTTTTGATCCAGTCTATTTGGTGTTCTGAAGCTTCTAGGCATATCTTTCTTTAGGTTGGGAAAGTTTTCTTCTATGATTTTGTTAAATATATTTTCTGTGCTTTTAAGTTGAACTTCTCCTTCTTCTATACCTCTTATTCTTAGGTTTGGTCTTTTTATGGTGTTAAGCTTTTGTTAGATTTAATGTTCTTTTGGAATGATGAGTCTATTTCCTCTACTGTATTTGCAGCACTTGAAATTCTCTCTTCCATCTCTTGTATTCTGCTGTTTATGCTTGCATATGTTGTTCCTGATCGTTTTCTCTATTTTTGTGTTTCCATAATTCCCTTGGTTTGTGTTTTTTATTGTCTCTATTTCAGTTTTCAAGTCTTGAATCATTTCTTTCATCTGTTTGATTGCTTTTTCTTGGTATTATCCTCTGTAATGGCCTCAAACATTCTCCTCTTGGCTTTTAGGTCATTTTCTTCTGCTACATCTATATTGGGGTATTCAAGTCTTGCTGTTGTAGAGTCACTAATTTTTGTTGGTGTCATGTGGCTCTTTATGGTCTTATGTGTGTTCTTACCTTGTCTACCCAATTTTTCCTCTGATTGGTGTAGTTGGAGCTGTGTCTCTGGTAATCAGTCTTCCAGGTGCCAGTGAATTCAAGGCTCAGATAGTTGTTCCTTGTGGTACAGTCAAGGCCATGGTTTCAGTCATCCCAGTGGTCCCTCTGTGTTCCAGGAGGTTACTCGGTGCTCCCGGTGTTGCCTTGCAATCCCATAGATCATTCAGTCCTACTTCCATGGAGATCACTTGCTTGGGAATGCTCCCGCTCAGGTCACTGGCTTAGACCTGCTCTGGTGGAGGTCACCTGCTCAGGTCTGTTTTCATGGAGGTCTCTGGCTCAGGCCAGTTCCTGCAGAGGTCTCTGACTCAGGCATGCTCCCTTGGTGGTTGCTCCCTTGTACCTTCTTCTAAGGAGGTCACTGCCTTGGGCGTGCTCTGGTAGAGCTCACTAGTTCAGGCTTTCTTTGGTGGAGGTTGTTGGCTCAGGCCTGTTCCTGTAGATGTCCTTGACTTGAGCCTGCTCCCACAGATGTCCCTGGCTTGGGCCTGGCCCTACAGAGGTAGGCTCAGACCTACTCCCTTGGCAGTGAATCCCTTTTACCTGCTCCTTCAGAGGTTGCTTACAAGGGCCTGTTCCAGTAGAGGTTCCTGGCTTGGGCCTGCTCCCTTGGAGGCCCCTGACTCATGCCTTGTACCTCAGAGGTCTTTGTCTCAGGCCTGCTCTCTCAGTGGTCACTCCCTTATACCTGCTCCTGTGGAGGTTACTGGCTCGGGCCTGCTCCAGCAGAGGTCACTGACTTAGGCCTGTTCCCTCAAATATCCCTGGCTTGGGCCTGGTTCCACAGAGGTCACTGGCTCAGACCCGATCCCTTGGTGGTCACTACCTTGTACTTGGTCCTGCTCCTGTCTAGGATATTTTTCATTACTCAGACTGACATAAGCAAGTAATAATATTCTCAGTCTCTAAGACAGCTAATTTTAGACTTCAGACCAAATTCAAGACAAACTGGTTGCCCCTAGAGACAAATATATGAAGTCAATTATCCAGGTGTTTATTGCTGTTTCAAGGTCAGAGCATGAAACAACTTTAGTAGACATATCTTTCTCAGAAATGGACTTTCTGCATGTACTCCCAACCTCAAGGTTCAACCAACCTTTTTTTGTTTAAGACCTAAATTTCAGTGTTACATTCTGTCTGTGAGCCCTGACTACTCAGAGCTACTTGTTTACTTTACTCACTGGCTGGTTAGTGTGACCTACCTAGCCTAAAAGAAACCTATTTCTTTTAGTTTGAACCTATTTCTTTTCTTATTTTCATTCAAAAAGAGATATACAACCCTGAAGATGTGATTCATATTTGTCCAGAGATTTTTGGATATAAGAAGAAACAGAAGAAGTGAGATGGAAAAGTAGGAGAGAACTGTGATGGAGACAGAACTATGAGAGTTGGAGAGAGAAGTGTTATGTAGCTGTATGTAAAGAGATATGTCTGTGTGGAGATAGAAAGATTTACAGAATGAGATTTTTCAAGATGAAGTAAAAGAGAAAGCTACCATTAGAAAGTGTGTATCTCCCTATTTGCCCCTCAGAAATGTTTGGCCCTCACCACATTAGTGGAATTTTTTTGGCATACCTGGAGGCAGACTTGCAGCAGGATCTCCAAAAGGCTGCCGATAAATAGTACAGAAATTTCCTAATATAAAATACATGATGAAGTCAATCAAGATATGTCTGACTATTCAATGAAAACTTCAATAAGTTGTCTAGTATTTTGAAATAGTATTATGGGTACTTGATGGGTGCTTTGTATACATTTCTTACTTAATCCTCTAAAACATCATTTTAATGATAGAATACCAGACCATTGAATGGGCATTCCAAAATTTGTCACTCCATTCACAATTTTGTAAGTAGTTGAGTTGTTTCTATTTTGGACTATGATACATAGTGCTGCTAGGAATACTTGTGTAAAGGCATTTAAATGCCTTTCTTGGACATGAAAGCTAGTAGGAACAGTATACATGTGAGTTTTTTGAGGTAATGTTAAATATTTCCTTACCACTTGTACAACTTTCATCCTCCCTCATGTATATTCCATATCTTCTTCAACACTTGGCATTTTGATTATATCCATCCTGAATCGAATAACCTAGATTACCATTAATGTTACTTCTAGCACCAAAGGTTTATGGTTTTTTCCTGTTGTTCTAATAACTAGTTTTAGCCTGGCATTGGAGTGCTTAATAGATGCCCACTATGTATATACACTGTAGGCTGTACTCCAACCTGCCCTTGGCACTTGCTTTGCTTCTGTACTTGTAGTCAGAGGCCTGCTTGTTCATTTACCGGCCACCCAGACCCGAAACAATCACACAGAAACCGTATTAATTACAACACTTCTTGGCCAATAGCTTAGGTTTCTTATTAACTACCACATACATCTAAATTAACCCATCCCTATTACTTTATATTTTACCGGTAAGTTTCTGGTGGGCTCCAGTGGGTGTCTTTCTCCTTAGGCAGCTACATGATGTCTCCCTGACTGTGATTTCTTTCCTCCTCTATCTGCTCAGGATTCCTGCCTTACTCTATTCTGCCCTGCTGTAGGGCAAAGCAGCTTTATTCATTAACCAATAAAAGCAACACATATACAGAAAGACTGCCCACACCATGTACTTGTAAATTAACTGGCAGCTTTCAGCTTCAGATATTGTAATGCTTTGTTGAGGTCTTTTGTTTGACCTTTGTAATACATCCAGGCTGTGTGGATCAGACTAAAACTGAGATAATACCCTCCAGATCAACTCCCAACCAATGAATGGTGAATGTTGGTCTTTAAGAATACCAGCTCTCTGGCCCTCAGTCATGTTAATTCTGAAATGTGTTGCTATATAGTGTCTCTCGGAATTCTATAACATGGAGTTCTGCAGTTCTTCATAGTAGTTACTGGCTTTATAATACAGCTACTAATATCCCTACTGACATTTTGAGAAATACTTTCTAAATCTCTAACATTAAAATCTTAGTTTTAGTTTTCTCTAGTAAACTCAAACCAAGACACTCTCTTGTCTCTTACTTTATTTCTCCCAGCTTTGGTTTTAATTTGCAGAAAATGTACTCCTATCCCTTACTATAGACATACAGCCAACCACAGTAATCTCAGCCTGCTCCCCTGCGATACAGTCTGATTTGGCTCAATTCTAGGTGATAAGACATAAACTCAGAATTTTCAGAAATAGTGCTTTGCTACCCCTCAAAAGAAGCAGAAATCAGAGATGACCCTTATTTTTCCACTGGAAATTAACATATTTTGGTAGGATAACCAGAAGCACAGTCACTCATGTGTGACTGAGGAAACCAGCCTAGGGAAAACTGACTCTTATCAGTATGATTCTTACAGATGCCTAATAGCCAAGACTGCTTCAATAAATTTTAGCACTTATTGTACATTCTGTGAGTTTTAAGTGGAAATCAAATGTGGTATGAATAAACTATAACCATAGTAAAGTTAATACTCAGAAATGTTAACAGCTATATTATTTGTTTCTATTGTATATGCTATAAAAAGATACATTGTGCTAAGTGTCATGGTACTCACCTGTCATTCCAGCAGTCACGAAGCTGAGGCAGGAGGCTTGACACCTAAGCCTAGGATGCATAGTAAGATTCTTTCTCCAAAAAAGAAGAGGTTTTGTTGTTTTCTTGCAACAATTGTATCTGAGAACTGTCTAGACTGTCCCTCAGGTAAAGGTACTTGCCCTCAAGCCTGACAACCTGAGAACTGAAAAAGGTTAAATCTTCCCCCTTGGAATTCCCCTTAGAGGCAATGAAGTGGGATATAATCTATTACTGTTGGGGAGGTCCAGCCCCAACATAAAACATTTCTCATACCAGAGTGGAGGTGTGGGAATGAAGACACAATTCACATGACAGTATTGGGAGGTAGTTTCAGTGATCATTTAAATCCTGAAATCACCCATGTTTATTTTTCAAATAGCTTTATTTACCAATGCAAACTGAGAGGGAAGTTAACAAAAACTTGATTAGCATTGTTTCCTAGGTAGCAGGGAGGATGACTTAGGTCATGCCTTGCTTGTGCCTATTTTGTCACACAGACTGAAAACACCTCTTCCCCAGGTGACCCCCTAATTTAAAAAAGAAGGAGCAGAATGACATTAGCATATTCTGGCACCTGTTGAGGTGACACCCGCGTTTGCTTTGCTTCAAAAGAGCCAGGTGATCCCCTCCTGTGTGGAAGGTGCAAATTGTGCTTTGTAAATTGTTCAGATTCTCTGACTGCCAGACAATGTGAAATATGGACCTGCATAATTTGGCCCCCACATATTACAATGAGAGAAGTATTTTCAAATATTAAAGAGTAAGTGTGACATTATTGAGAAACAATCAAAGCCCAACTAGGAACTCTACAGCCACTGAAAGAATTCCATGTTGGGTAGAGGTAGCCAGACCTCCAGTTGGCTATTCAATCAAGGCCAAGATTTAGCCAAACACTGGACTGGATCCTGAAGTGCTAAGAATTGGAGACATTAACTAACTATACCCTTTAATGCCAATATCCATATTTCTTTTTAAATATTTTTACTACATTGTTTATTTATTTGTTCTGAGTGTGGTTGTTATGGATGTCAGAAGATAATTTACAGGAGTTTGTTGTTACCTTCCACCATGTTCGTCCTGGGGATTAAACTCTGGTTGACAGACTTTGCAGCACTTTTACTCATTGAAACATCTCACCAAACCCCACGTTCTTTCTTGAAAGATCAGAGTTCTTGCACCTTGGTGACTACTGTAATACTAAATAACATGCAGAAACCCATCATAGGTTCCCTAGACTCATTGTTCCACCCACTGTCAGTCACTCCCATGGCCCCAAATAGCACCAGCACTGTGTAGAGGCAAACAAGGAATTTTAGGTTGATTTCCCCAGACCCATTCTCCTCCTTGCCTGCCTATCAGTACTCTAATGACCATGTTGTGAACTTTGACCCAGAACTCTGGGTAGGCTCCCCCAGAAACAATGCATCACCCCACCTATCAAGACACCCTGTCCTTCTAATCCCAGATAAAGACTACTCATTCTGGCCTCCACTCTACTCAGCTCCACCTGAGGATGGTATGACTTTGTGCACCACACCCACATGGAACACAGACCACTATATCTGTAATCCTAGACCCTGCTACCCCAAGACCACCTACAGAATTCAGCAAGTCTTCTACAAGTTTTTAAAAGTCCACAGAGGGAATTTAATAAACCTACAGATAATTTTCTCCTAAAATCGTAAGTTGTATCTATCCTTTGTCAAGCTAAGACCACTTCTTATATCCCATTTATACAACAAGATCAAATGAATCCTAGACTGACTACCATTTAGTTAGTTCATAACATGATAAGTTGGGGTAATAGACAACTAGAATCTAAATACCCACTCAACAAATGTGAGACTAGACATCCACACCAAGAAACACTACCAGCCATCTAATTGCAGATGCCTAGATACCATGGTAAAAACACAAGCAATATTAATAACCAAGACAATTTGTCTCTTCTAGAAATCAGCACCTCCATTGTACTATTCTCTGAGAAAAGTAATTTATCTAATGCACGGGACATAACAACAGGCACTGAGGAAATTCAGAGACTAATTAGTTCATACTACAAAAACTTGTACTTCATAAAATTGGAAAGTGTAAAAGAAATGGATAATTTTCTGGATAGGTACCACATACCAAAATTAAATCAAGATCAGGTGAACAAATTAAATAGACCTATAACTTACAAAGAAATATAAGCTGTCATCAAAGCCTCCCAACCAAACAAAGGCCAGGTCAGAATGGTTTTATTGCAGAATTCTATCAGAACTTCAAAGAAGAACTAATACCTATACTCCTCAACGTGTTCTACATAATAGAAACAGAAGGTACATTGCCAAACACTTTTTATGAGGCTACAGTTACCCTAATACCAAAACCATATAAAGACTCAAACAAGAAAGAGAATTACAGACCAATCTCACTCATGAACATTGATGCAAAAATATTCAATAAAAGCCTGGCAAATTAAATCCAAGAACATATCAAAAAAAAAAGATCATCCACCACGATCAAGTCAGCTTGATTCCAGAGATGCAAGGATGATTTGACATATGAAAATCTATCAATGTAACCCATTATATAAATAAACTGTAAGAAAAAAATCATATGATCTTCTCATTAGATGCTGAAAAAGCATTTCATAAAATCCAATATGCCCTTAATGGTAAAGGTCTTGGAGAGACCAGGGATACAACAATCATATCTAAACATAATGAAAGCAATATACAGCAAGCCAACAGCCAACATCAAATTAAATGGAGAGAAACTCAAAGTGATTCCACTAAAATAAGGAACAAGAAAAGGCTATCCACTCTCTCCATATCTCTTCAACATAGTTCTTGAAGTTCTAGCTAGAGCAATAAAACAACAAAAGGAGATCAAGGGGATACAAACTGGAAAGAAAGAAGTCAAACATTGCTATTTGCAGATGATAAGATAGTATACATAAGTGACCCCAAGAATTCTACCAGGGAACTCCTACAGCTGATAAACATATTCAGTAATGTGGCAGGATACAAGATCAATGCAAAAACAATCAGTAGCCCTCCTATATACAAATGATAAAGATCTGAGAAAGAAATCAGAGAAACATCACCTTTGACAATAACCACAAATAACAAAATATCTTGGGGTAACACTAATCAAACAAGTGAAAGTTCTATTCAACAAAAACTTTAAGTCTTTGAAGAAAGAGTTTGAAGAAGATATCAAAAAATGGATCAACATAATAAAAAAGGCAATACTATCAAAAGCAATCTACAGATTCAACGCAATCCCCATCAAAATCCCATCACAATTCTTCACAAACCTCCAAAGAAAAATACTCAACTTCATATGGAAAAGCAAAAAGCCCAGGATAGCCAAAAACAATCCTATACAGTAAAGTAACTTCTGGAGGCATCACAATTCCTGACTTCAAACTCTACTACAGAGCTACAGTACTGAAAATAGTCTGATATTGTCATAAAAACAGACAGGGGAACCAATGGAACTAAATTGAAGACCCAGATATCAATCCACACACCTATGAACACTTGATTTTTGACAAAGAAGCTAAAATTATACAATAAAAAAGAAAGCATCTTCAACAAATAGTGCTGGCATAACTGGATGCCAGCTTGTAGAAGAATGCAAAGAGATTCTTATTTATTGCCATGCACAAAACTCAAGTCCAAATGGTTCAAAGACCTCAATACAAAACCAACCATACTGAACCTCATAGAAGAGGAAGTGGGAAGTACACTTGAACACATTTGCACAGGAGATCACTTCCTAAATATAACCCAAATACCACAGACACTGAGAGAAACTGAGAAGCTTCTGTAAAGCAAAGGACACTGTCAACAAGACAAAACAGCAGCCTAAAGAATGGGAAAAGATCTTCACAAACCCCATATCAGACAGAGGGCTGATCTCCAAAATATACAAAGAACTTAAGAAATTGGTTATCAAAAGAATAAATGATTCAATAAAAAAAAGGGTGAAGACCTAAACAGAGACCTCTCAACAGAGGAATCTAAAATGGCTAAAAGACACTTAAGGAAATAAATACTCAACATCTTTAGTCATCAGAGAAATGCAAATCAACACAACTCTGAGATTCCATCTTATATCTGTAAGAATGGTCAAGATCAAAAACACAGATGACAACTTATGCTGGAGAGGATGTGGGTTAAATGGAACACTCCTGCATATCTGGTGGAAGTGAAAACTGGTACAGCTACTTTGTCTATCAGTACGGAGATTTCTCAGAAAATTAGGAAACAACCTACCTCAGGACCCAGAAATACCACTTTTGGCTATATACCCCAACTATGTTCATAGCAGCATTATTTGCCATAGCCAGAACCTGGAAGCAATCTAAATGCCCCTTGACTGAAGAATGGATAAGGAAAATATGGTTCATTTACAGAATGGAGTACTACACAGCTGAAAATATAATGATATTTTGAAATTTGTGGGCAAATGGATGATCTAGAAAACATCATATTGAGTGAGGTAACTCAGACCCAGAAAGATAAGTATCATATATACTCACTCATAAGTGGCTTTTAGACATAAAGCGAAGAGAAACCAGCTTACAATTCACAATTCCACAGAACCTGGACAACAAAGAGGATCCTAAGAGAGACATACATGGATCTAATTTACATGGGAAGTAGAAAAAGACAAGATCTCCTAAGTAAATTGGGAGCATGGGGACCTTGGGAGAGGGTAGAAGGGAAGGGGAGAGGAAAGGAGGGGAGCAGAGAAAAATGTAGAGCTCAATAAGAGTCAATCAAAAAGAAAGAACAATACTCAACTTCAAAGGCAGATATTACCTCAGAGTGAAGGGTTGGGAAAAGATTTTCTAATCAAATGGACCTAAGAAACAAGCAGGTATCTTAAAATCTAAGAAAATAGACTCCAAACTAAATTAATCTAACAAGATAGAAAAGGACATTTCATACTCATCAAAAGAAAAATCCATCAAGATGAAATCTCAATTCTGAACACTTATGCTCCAAATACATTTGTAAAAGGAATATTACTAAAACTTAAATCAAATGTCAAACCCCACACAATAATAGTGGGAGACTCCAAAATCCCACTCTCACCAATGGACAGGTCTTCCAGATAGAATCTTAACAGAAAAATAAGGAAACTAACAGACATTATCATAACACAAAAAAATATACCTTCTTCTCAGCACCTCATGGAACCTTCTCTAAAAGTGACCACATACTTGGTCACAAAGAAAATCTCAACAGATTTAAAAAAAGCATTGTAATAAACCCTTGTTTCTTATTAGATAACCATGGGTTAAAGTTAACAATAACAAAAACAACAGAAAATCTTCAAACTCATGGAAACTAAACAACTTTCAACCTAATTACCACTGTGTCAAAGAAGAAATTAAAAATCTCTATAATTCAATGAATATGAATGCACAACAAACCCAACTTAAGGGACACAATGAAAGCATTGCTAAGAAGAAAGTCCATAGCACTAAGTACCTTTGAAAAATGTAGAGAGATCTCATACTAGTGATCTAATGGCACATCTGAAAGCTCTAGAACAAAAAGAAGCAAAACAACCAAGAGGAATAGATGGCATGAAATAAACTCAGGGACGAAATCAATAAATTTGAAACAAAGAGGACAGAATATAAAGAATCAATGAAATGAAGTATTTGTTCTTTGAGAAAATCAACAAGACAGACAAACCCTTATCCAAACTAAATAAAAGGCAGAGAAATAATATCCAAATTAACGAAATTAGAAATGAACAGGAGGATATAACAACAGACACTGAGGAAATCTAAGCAATCATTGCGTCAGACTACAAAAAACTGTACTCCACAAAACTGGAAAATCAAAAAAAAAAGGACAATTATCTCAATAGATAGCACTTACCAAAGTTAAATTAAGATAAGTTAAACAATTTAAATAAACCTATAACCCCTAAGGAAGTAAAAGCAGTCATTAAAAGTCTCACAAGCAAAAAAGCCCAGGGTCAGATGGTTTTAGTGCAGAATTCTACCCAACTTTCAAAGAAGAACTAATACCAATGCTTCTAAAACTATTCTGTAAAACAGAAACAAAAGGAAGATTGCCAAATTCATTTTATGATGCCACAGTTACCCTGATTCCCAAACCACACAAACTCAACAAAGAAAGAGAATTAAAGATCAATTTCCTTCATGAATATTGATGCAAAAATACTCAATAAAATACTTGCAAACTGAATCCAAGAACACATCAAAAAGATCATCCACATGATCAAGTTGGATTCATCACACAGATGCAAGGATGGTTCAGCATATGAAATATGTCAGTGTAATCCACATTATAAATGGACAGAAAGAAAAAACCCCACATGATCATCTCATTAGATGTTGAAAAAAACCTTGGACAAACTCAAACACTCCTACATGATAAAGGTCTTAGAGAGATACAGGATACAAGAAACATAACTAAACATAATAAAAGCAATATACAGCAAGCTGATAGCTATCATCATATTAAATATATAGAAACTCAAAAAAAATCAGAGACAAGATAAGGCTGTCCACTCTCACCTCATCTGTTCAATATAGTACCTGATGTTTTAACTAGAGGAATAAGACAACTAAAGGAGATCAAAGAGATACAAATTAGAAAAGAATTCAAAGTATCATTGTTTACAGATGATATGATAGCATACATAAGTGGCCCCAAAAATTCTACCAGGGAACTCCTACAGCTGATAAATACCTTCAGTAAAGTGGCTGGGTACAAAATAAACTAAAAAAAAAATCAGTTGCCCTCCTATAAACAAATGATAAATGGGTTGGGAAAGAAATTTGGAAAAGAATAACCTTCACAAAGGCCATAAATAATCTAAAATATCTTAGGGTAACTCTAACCAAACTAGGAAAGACCTGAATGGCAATAAATTTAAATCTTCGAAGACAGCAATCGAAGAAGCTATCAGAAGATGGAAAGATCTTCCATCCTCATGGATTTGCAGAATTAAAAGTAAAAATGGTCATATTATCAAAAGCAATCTACAGATTCAATGCAATTCCCATCAATTCTTTCACACAATTCTTTACAGAACTTGAAAGAACAATACTCAACTTCATATAAAAAAAAATGATAGCTTAAACAATCCTGTACAATCAAAGAACTTCTGGAGGTATCAACATCCTTGATTTCAAGCTGTTCTACAGAGCAACAGTGATAAAAGCTAGATGATACCAGCATAAAAACAGGCAGATTAATAAATTGAATTGAATCAAAGTCCCAGAAGTAAATCCACTTACCTATGGACATTTGATTTTTTTATACAGAAGCCAAAATTATACAATGGAAAAAAGAAAGCATCTTCAACAAATGGTGCTAGTCTAACTTGATTTCAGCATGTAGAAAAATGCAAATGGATCCATAGCTATCAGCCTTCACAAAACTCTAGTCCAAGTGGATCAAAGACCTCAACATAAAGCCAAATACCCTGAACATGATAGAAGAGAAATTTGGGAATAGCCTGGAATGCATTGGCACAGGGGACAATTTCCTGAACATAACACCAATTGTGTAGGCACTAAGATCAACAATTAATAAATGGGACGTCACAAAAGTAAAAAGCTTCTGTAAGGCAAAGGACATTGTCTAAAGGACAAAAGAACATCCCACAGAATGGAAAAGATCTTCAACAAACTCATATCTGACAGAAGGCTAATATCCAAAATATATACAGAGCTCAAGAAACTGAACATCAAAAAACTCCAATTAAAAAATGGGATAACAACACTGGACTGAGCTCCCAAGGCCCAGTTGAAGAGCAGAAGGAGGGAGAAGATGAACACAGAAGTCAGAACCGCAAGGGATTCGTCCACCCATTGAGATGGTGTGCCCGATCTAGTGGGAGCTCACCAAGGCCAGCTGGACTGGGACTGAACGAGCATGTGATCGAAACAGACTCTCTGAATATGACTGACAATGGGG
>PVIU01032315.1:0-13701 GCA_004026605.1 Ondatra zibethicus
AAAAAATAACAACAGCCTAAATTTTGCAGGAAAATGGATGGAACTAGAAAGCATTATTTTGAGTGAGGTAACCCAGACACAGAAAGACAATTATCACATGTACTCACTCATAGGTGGTTTTTAAACATAAGGCAAAGAAAACCATCTTACAAACCACAATCCCAGAGAATTTAGACAACAATACGGACACTAAGAGAGAACTACATAGATATAATCTACGTGGGAAGTAGAAAGTATAAAAAGACAAGATCTCCTGAATAATCTGGGAGCATGGGGACCTTGGGAGAGGGTTGAGGGAGGGAGAGGAGTGGCTGGGAGGGGAGCAGAGAAAATAAAAAAAAAATTAAAAATTAAAAAAAAGACTGGTCTTATGGACTGATGGTGGAGATAGAACTTGAGTGACAATGTTCTGAAAGGGGTGTCTTGTATGTCTTCTTAAAGGATAAGCCATTTCTAAAGAAAATTGTCATCTCTATAAGATTGTTTCTTCAAAAATATGGTGCCCAACCATCTGTTTAGGGTGGATACAGCCTTTTCTCAAATGTGGCATTTATCTGCTAAACAGTTTTTTGAGCCCATATTATATGTCAGGTCTTGTTCTAGGATCAAGATCTATGCCCTCGAATAAGGCAGGGAAGTCCCTGCCCTTGGGAAGAATGTGTTCATTGAAGAAAGAGGTGAAAATCATAGATTTAAGTATGTATAAAACATATGTGGGCAGAAGGTGGTGAGAAAGTGAGCAAAGTGCACATCTAGGGATTATAGGCTTGTCTCTCAAGTCAGACTTGCCATGCATGGGTATCAGCAAGCCTTTAAACTATACCTTTTGCTCCCAAACTATACCTGTTGCCAGAAGAAATGATAGATTTCACTTCACTCCCTTAGTCAAATGAACCTTCTTGCAAGCTAAAATATTACTCTAGCACTGCTTTGAGTTGATATACTGTAATTATCATCAAGCATAGTGACGATTTTGGAGGGAGTTGGGTGATGACTTTAATTAGCATTGACCTTAGACCAATGATAGAAGTTAATGGCTTAGTTTGGGCCCAAGGAATTTCATAAACACTAGACTTATTTCTACGAGCCACTAAAATGCAGATTGAAGCTATTTTAGATGCTACAGTTAATCCAACTGTGTTACTGCTCTGATCATCCCCGTTTATGAAAACAACTGAGAAATCTTTCCCGAGTTTAAACTCAGAAAAGTCTTCCTAGCTTCTGTTTTGATCTTGTTAGTTTGTTTTAAGAGCACATTATACCTACTTTGCTCTGTAAGTTTTATGGAGGCTTCAGACCGAAAATAATAAAAATGTGAACTGACTTAAATGCATTTTGCTCCACATATTCAGCTCTTCTCTGTGCCAAATATAATCCCATCAAATCTGATAAGCCGCCTTCATGTAACGTCTGCCTCCTCAGTAGACTATTAACTATTCGAAAATGGGAACAGTGTGTTATATTTTGTTCTCCTCTACATACCTACCATACTGTTTTGCTTCTAGGTCCCTCTATAAATTCTTGCCTGGTGACCAACCGAATACTTGTTTGGTGATCAACTAAATATAGGCACTGATTGAGGTAAGCCTGGACAGAAGACACAGTACTACAGAAGCTGGGTTTCCAAGTCCTTTGTTGGTAAATTCACTTAGTGATATGATGTGCTCTGTTGTGGCGTCAGTACATGGAATAAGAGGGATGAGTGGCATAAACAATAGCAGCTTCCCGCACAGGAACTGAATCACTCAGTGGCACCCTTACTGCTTCTAGCTGTAGTCTGGGAAACAACATCCTCTCTACATGCATCACTGCAGAGACATTTCAGTTTCTCTCTTTTGAGGAAATGCCAAGCTGTATGTCTAAAATGAGTACTCT
The DNA here is from genome assembly GCA_004026605.1 of Ondatra zibethicus. Classification (NCBI taxonomy): domain Eukaryota; kingdom Metazoa; phylum Chordata; class Mammalia; order Rodentia; family Cricetidae; genus Ondatra; species Ondatra zibethicus. The sequence continues at coordinate 1,876 of PVIU01032315.1, forward strand.
AATGCCTCATCTTTACACCAGGACATGTTATACCTGACTATTTGGCAAAGTGTCGAAAATTACTTAGACACCTAAAATGGTTCTATTAATCATGACTGGAGAAACACTTCAAGTAGAGTGGTGGCAAAGGCTGTAAAATCCAAGCGACAGATCAAGATGTTTTGCAAGAGCACATTAGGTAACTTATCAGCTATTGATATGGAGGCAAGGCACACATTAACATTTCTGGTACAGCACTGCCACCTTTTCCAGCACTAAAACCAAAAAAGCCACAGGCCATGTATCTCTTCTTAAGTTACCACCTTCTCACCCAGTGTCAATTGGCAAGGTGGGGCGGGGGGTGAATTTAATGGCTCTTCCTCCATCACTCTGATTATTTGTTTAAAATTCAAGCTTGTTTACTTACCATCGATTTGTTGTGGAAGTGTCAAGTATGATTTATCAGAAGTTTGTTCATGGTGACTTAAAAAATATAACCATATCAGCACACTGGAGGCAGAGGCAGGTGGATCTCTGTGAGTTCGAGGCCAGCCTGGTCTACAAGAGCTAGTTCCAGGACAGCCAGGGCTGTCACACAGAAAACATAAAAACCCTGTCTTGAAAAACCTATATATATACACATGTTGTTGCAGTCATGTCTTTTCCCCCAGTATCTCAGAAACTATTCAGCTGACATGCTTATATCGTTTATAATTTACTAAACATATAGTATGTTTATGCAGTTATTAATGGTTCTAGCTCATTAGAACTTGGTTACTTAGTAAGTAGGTGCTGATTAACTCTTAGCCATGAAAGTTAATTTGAACATTAAAGTATGTGTCCATACTCATATTTTCCCAGGAGACCTGTGGTAAATGAAATGACTGTGACCATTGGAACCTGTAGCAAGTACTATTTGCAAGGATGGATGTAATTTTTTCAGGCTGGTCTGCTTTGCTGTCAAGGCAACTACTTATTTAATCAGCAGTCTAATTAGGTAAATGTGATTTCCTTATCTGTTTTTTGCTTTTGAAACCATGTTAGCGTTTTCTTTTCTTAGAAGCGACAGAACTTTCCTCCTGTGCAGAAATTCTTATCCCAAAAGATGGTAAAACAGAACCTGATACAGGACCCATTGGGTTTAACTAGGGTACCAGAATAAATACCAAAGGTCTGTGATAATGGTATGCAGTCATGATCGTCTTCTTGAATAAATTAGAATTTTCCCAAGAAATTTCTAGTGGTTCCAGATACAAATGATCATTTATGAAAAGTGTAAGTAAATTAGTGAAGATATTATGTATATCAAATGGGTGACAATACAATGTTATTTTTAGCCAATCATATTAATAAAAATTTAAAGAGCAATACTAATTCATGTTTTTATATTTGGGGGGGTGATGCTAATAAATACATTCACACACCATTGACCAAAGTATGTATTGCCATTTGGAGAGCATTTTGACCATCTAAATAAAAAGGATAAATGTATGAACCCGTTGAAACTGTAACTCCTCTTCTGGCATTTAGACTATAGATAAACATGTAGGATCAAATGGTCCAGAGACTGTGATAAGTGATAGAGTAAAATTTGTTTTCACTATGCTGAGATCTCTCCAAGATATAATATTCTGCTATGTAGGCAGCAAATGAAGACCTGAGAGAACTGATAGTATATTCTAGTCCAGACCCAAAGGCCTGAGGTCCAGGATGATGTAAACCCAAGTCTAAACTCTAACAGATAAGACCTAAGAACAACTACAAGATGGATACCAGCAACAAGACAGAACAGGAGGTTTCCATTTCCAGTTCTCATAGCAGAAATGATTCATATCAATTACTCACAGGTCAGAATGTGTTCAGGAAAGTCTCAGAATGCAACAATGAGACTTAAATACTTCTTTTGTGCACAGAACTGAGAAAGCTGTAGTAAAAAGGCAAGCAGAACAGTTTTACTTTGATTGTGTTTTTTCTCTCCAGGCCAGCACTACATCATACCACAAGGGATTCCCCAAGCCTGCTATTTCTTGCGTAGAGCAAATAAAGCCAATACAGAAATATGGTTTCCCTAGTGATCTGAAGCATTTGCTAGGAGACCCATTTCTATTTCATCTCACTGAAAATACTTCTAGAATTGTCAGGGCTATCTAACCAGCATTTATCTAGTAAAATGGGAATGCATAGTGCTTAAAGAGATCAGTGTGGGAATCTTGGTAGATAAATTCTATCTTCTGGATACCTAATCTTACCAGAAAACCCAGACTGCAATGCCTCTCATTATGTGGACCAAACCAATGGCTTTGGTTGGCCAAGAAATACAGGTGGTAAGTAGTTCTGCCTACTTGAAGTCTGGTCTGGACATAGAGCAAGTCGCTGTTCTCACTTGACAATAGAATACAGCCTACAGATTTGCCCCACTAACTGGACTTCATGATGAGAAAGTCTGAAGTATATGTTATAAAATGGGGCTACAATGAGAAAGATCATAATTAGATGGTAAAATTTTTAAAATTCTGAGATAAATAAAAGGACAAACACACATTACATACAAGAAAGTCCCAATAAAATTCTAATAGGGTTTCTCATCAGAAACCTTGCATACCAGGATATAGGGGAAAGTATTAAAAGGAAAAAACCATAACAGTTAAGGATAGTTTATATAATCAAGGTTTCCTTAAGATCTTTAAGGGATAGATAATATGGAAACATAATACAGTAAAGCTTCCTTAAATATATATGTATATGAAGACAATCTAACAGAAATTGCCAAATAATGGGAGAGACAGAGCCATCAAATAAAGCTTCCAGTCCTAGAATTTGGTTCACATCTAATTGAGTTGTTGGCCAAAGGGTCCAATGGGAATCACAGTCTAATTCAAAATCTGTTGGATGCAAATCCTTTCAATAAAATAACACAACATTAATTCAATAGATACAAAAGATTTAAAAACAAATGACAACAACAACAACCTAAAATGTGAAGAAAAAGTAAAATTAGAGTTTTCATATATAGGTAAGTTGTTAGAACACTACTAAATGATGTTAGAACTGTAATATTTTTAGAAAAAGAAATCAAGACATGTATTAACAAAAAATATCAAATCACCAAGAAAGATAACAAGACAGAAAGAAAGGAAGAAATGAAATTTAAAACAATCAGTAAAGAATAACAAAGTAGCAAGTCCTTACCTACCAGTAATTACCAAAATGTGTTTGACTTGAATATCCCAATCAAAAACATTAGTGATAGAATGAATACAAAGCCAAAACCCAATCAATTCTGTATTGATTGCTTTAGCTTTAAGGTCACACATGAACTAAAACCTAAGCATTAAAAGATGCTATCCCAAGAAAATCACAAGCAAAGGAAATGGAAGGGGGACATACTTACAACAGGCAAAATAAAATCTAGACATGTTATGAGAGACCAAGTAAGTCACGACATAATGCTAAAAGGGTTAATTCATCAAGACCATAAAAATTGCAAATATTTATGGAAAGAGCATTAGACCATCTAGATAATAAAGCAAATATTAAACAGGGAAATAAACATAAATATGGTTGTGGTAGGAGAGTTTGACATCCCACTTTTAAGACACCATTCAGACAGAATATAGGAAGAAACTGGTGGACTTGCATAGTACTATAAACTAAGTAGACCTAACACACAAGCACAATGTGTTCTATCCAATACCAGAGTACACATTCTTATCAAAGTCATACAATCAGTTCTCCAGGATAGCTCCTATGTTAGGCTATGAAATAGGTCTTGAAGAATTCACCAAGACTAAAATCATATCAAGGACTTTCCCAAACCACAATAAATAAAGCTAGAAAATAACAGAAAAAAAAGAAAATGTGATGAATAGGTAGAAATTACAAACACATTCCTGTTTTGACCAATGGATAAAAGAAGAAATCAAAATGCAGATGAAAAAATATCTTGAGACAATTGAAAATAAAAACAATATTATAGAAAATTATAGTTTGAAGGCCAGGTGATGGTGGTGCACACCTTAAATCCCAGCACTTGGGAGGCAGAGGCAGGCAGATCTCTGTGAGTTCATGTAGCAGCAGGCTGCTTGTTTGTCCCCAGCCGTTTAGCCCGAAATGTTCACACAGAAACTGTATTAATTAAATCACTCCTTGGCCCATTAGCTCTAGCTTTTTATTGGCTAACTCTTACATATTAATTTAACACATTTCTATTAATATGTGTATCGCCACGTGGCAGTGGATTACCGGCTAAAGTTCTGGCATCTGGCTCTGGTGTCTATCTCAAGTGGGACTACATGGCTTCTCCCTGACTCTGACCTTCTTTCTCCCAGCATTCAGCTTAGTTTTTCTCACCTAGCTCTGTTCTCCTATAGCTTTGCTATAGGCCCAAAGCAGTTCCATTATTTATCAATGGTAATCACAGCATACAGAGGAAAATCCCACATACTTCCTCTTTTCTATTTAAATAAAAAGGAAGGTTTTAACTTTAACATAGTAAAATTACATATAACAAAACAGGTATCAAGTAAGAATTACAGTTACAATATTTATATCTATTTTATCTTTTATCATAACTAAGGAAAGCTATAACTATATATTCTTCAACTCCATCAAAGACTCCAGGAGGATATAATATTACTTAAGTAAACAGGAAGTGCATTGTAAGCAACTTCCAAAACTCTAGAATTGACAGAGACATCTCACAGCCTGGACAGTCACCCAAAGTTCTTCTGTACCATTGGGGCATCTATCTTCAGCCTACAGGCCCATAGTATCCAGCAGACTTTTCCATGAAGCAGGAAACTGAAAGACAGTCCCACCTATATTGGCAGTTTGTCAGTAACTTTCTTCTATGTGTTGTAGAATGTCTAGAAGACTCTTTTATGAAGCAGAAACCCTGAAGGATCATTTCACCTTTAGCCAGTTCATTAAACAGTCCAGACAAGAGCAGTTTCTTGCCCAAATGGCTAACCAACTCCATAAGGAGACTCTTCAATGCCCATCATCCTCTTGAAGTAATTGGTGCTTCCAGGAGCAGATGTGTCTCACAATCATGAAAAGTTTTAAGTTCTTAAACATTTTAAATGCCATATTCTGAAGGTCTCTGAAAGATTTGAAGAATACCTATCTAACTGAAATATATCTCTATACATCTAGAAAATCTAACATGACTACAAGCTTGACTATTATATATGATTATCTATTAACCTATATTTTTAATTATACATTACATTTTTAAATGAACTGTACATACACAATACCTTAATCAAGAGCAGAAATACACATATAACAAAATTGATCTAAAACTTGAATCAATAAACCAAGATCCATACCAATGCAAAGTATCCATCTCTATAGCATATCCCCCTTTATATGTAAATAAACATTTACAAACAATATTTGGGAATATGAGAATAGTTCTATCCAAACTTTTTCCTATTGTTTATTTGGCAGAGTAATTTTTTGAGAGTGTTCATAGGGACCTCTCCGGAGGTTGTGATCTATCAAACCATATTAGTCTGGAATAAATCCAAAGGTTCTCATCCTCTGTGGAAACAAAAGAACCTCTTTTTCAAAGTAACATATCCATAGACCCAAATTCTGAAGATACCTTTATAGTATATATGGTGGTTTAGCTTAGCAGTCCATACAATGAAATGTCTCTCTGTACTTAGCTCCTTCACAGTCAAAAATTTCAAAGAAAACACAATAATATACATAATCCAGACTCTCTGTGTATATTCCATCTTTACGTAGTTTATTTTTCTTTACTCCTTTTCATCTATGACTATCTGTTCCAACTCTCTATACTACTTTTTCTGTCTCCCAAGCCTAGGTACATTTATCCAACAAGTGACCCATTTAGTTATTTTATGTGTGAATCTGTCCTTATTGCATTATCTGTAATTCTTTACTGTCTTGAACAACTTTTAAAATGGTAAGCAGTTTGGTTGCAGATACTCTGGATATTGGTTCTGCCCCTCTCCACTTTTAAAATGATGGAAGTACCATTATTGCCAGCCCTGGGACTGCCAGGTAGGAGCCGCACTCAGCACTTTAAGTCTGAGAATTAACACGCAGCAATAAACCCTTTTTATCTGAGTAATAGCTAAATCTGCCATACAGAGCATTATGCAGCCTAGAAACATCTCTGTGTATGGCAGTGGGAATCTGCCATGCTCTCCTGCCTGTGCATGCCTAGTAGACCTGATTCCACTACCTGCCAAGGCAGAGAGTGCTGAGCTGTGAGCATGGTCTCAGCTACTTTCCTCCCGACCGAGTGGGCACACAAACACCTGGCCCACAAATACCATTCAAATGCTCCATAGCCGGAGTTCATGTTGGCAGCATGGCCCAGGAAGCCACGTTTTAAAATTGTGCAGCTTTTTTTCTGCTATGGCGGAATCAGGAAAACTCCTTTTAAAGGAGCCATGCCTCTGCTTGCTTCTAGCAAATAGAGCCCACCCAAGAAAATGCTGCTACCAAACCATGTTTAACTGTGTTCTTTTGTGTCTAGGATTCCTTTTTAAGCTTTCTTAGGTTATGTAGATGTAGTTACCCATGTTGGTGCACCAATCTGCAGAAGCAGGCTGCTTGTTTGTCTCCAGCTGCTTAGCCCTGAAATAATCACACAGAAACTGTATTAATTAAATCGCTGCTTGGCCCATTAGCTCTAGCTTCTTATTGGCTAACTCATACATACTAATTTAACCCATTTCTATTAATCTGTGTATTACCACATGGCTGTGGCTTAACGGCTAAAGTTCTGACATCTGGCTCCAGTGGGGCTACATGGCTTCTTCCTGACTCCACCCTTCTGTCTCCCAGCATTCAGCTTAGTTTTCCCCACTTAGCTCTGTTCCCATATAGCTGTGCTATATGCCCAAAGCAGTTCCTTTATTTATCAATGGAAATCACAGCAGACAGAGGGAAATCCCACATCAAACACAAGGCCCGATTGGTCTACAAGAGCTAGTTCCAGGACAGGCTCAAAATCTACAGAGAAAGGAGATCAGTGATCCAGAGGGTTCACCCTTTCCTCTGCGGGGTCCTTGGCCCACCAGGAGTCCCTCTTCCTGTGCTGAGATCAGTGATCCAGAGGGGTGAGTGTGTGCATGCCCTGATGGAAGATCCCCACAAGGGAGGGCAGGCACCACCAGCCCATACTGCAGAGGGCCTCTTTGTCCCACATGACCCTGCCCTCCGCAAGTTCGCCCTTTCCTCTGCGGGGTCCTTGGCCCAACAGGAGTCCCTGTTCGGGTGCTGAGATCAGTGATCCAGAGGGATCCACCAGCACAACTGGCTCCAGTACCTTGAGGCCCTAAGAGAGGACAGCCCAAGAAAATTCTCCAAGGACACTGTCACGCACAGCAAAGACTGGATCAAGACGCCAAGACTCTCCTGGCTATATTTGAAGGAAGAGATGGGCAGGTGCCAATGCAAGAATTCCTCCAACAATATGAAAAGCATCATGACAACACCAGAATCCAGTGAGCACACAACAAGAAGACTTGAACACCCTATTCCAGAAGAAGTAGAAGAAAATGACTTTAAATGTTACTTAATGAAAATGATGGAGACCTTTAAAGAGGAAGTTAAAACTCCCTTAAAGAAATGGAGGAGAAAACAAACAAAAAGCTGGAAGAAATTAATAGATCTCTCAAAGAAACCCAAGAAACCCAAGAAAAAGCAATTAAATGGGTGAAGGAAACAATTCAAGACTTGAAGATTGAAATAGAGGTAATAAAGAAAACACAAAACGAGGGAACTCTGGAAATGGAAAATCTGGGTAAACGAACAGGAACTACAAAGACAAGTATAACCAACAGAATACAAGAGATAGAAGAAAGAATCACAGATGCTGAAGATACTATAGAGGAAATAAACTCATTGATTAAAGAAAACAACAAATTCTTAACACAAAACATCCAGGAAATCTGGGACACCATAAAAAGACCAAACCTAAGAATAATAGGGATAGAAGAAGGAGAAGAATTACAGCTCAAAGGCCCAGAAAACATATTCAACAAAATTATAGAAGAAAACTTTCCCAACCTAAAGAAGGATATTCCTATGAAGGTACAAGAAGCATACAGAACACCAAATAGACTGGATAAAAAAAATCCCCTCGCCATATAATAATCAAAACACAAAACATACAGGATAAAGAAAGAATATTAAGAGCTGCAAAGGAAAAAGGTCAACTAACATATAAAGGTAAACCTATCAGAATTACACCTGACTTCTCTATGGAATCCATGAAAGCCAGAAGGTCTTGGATAGATGTGCTGCAGACACTAAGAGACCACGGATGCAAGCCCAGACTACTATACCCAGCAAAGCTTGCATTCACCATCGATGGAGAAAACAAAATATTCCAGGACAAAAACAGATTTAAACAATACGTGGCCACAAATCCAGCCTTACAGAAAGTACTAGAAGGAAAACCACAACTAAAGGAAGCCAACAACACCCACAGTAGCACAGACATCTAACAACCCTCCGCCAGCACAACTCAAAGAAGGGAAACACACAAACTCTACTACCAAAAAATATAACTGGAGTTAACAACCACTGGTCATTAATATCACTTAATATCACTGGACTCAATTCACCTATAAAAAAGCAGAGGTTAACAGAATGGATATGAAAACAGGATCCAACATTCTGCTGTTTACAAGAAACACACGCCAACCACAAAGACAGACATTATCTCAGAGTAAAGGGTTGGGAAAAGGTTTTTCAATCACATGGCCCTAAGAAACAAGCAGGTATGGCTATACAAATATCTAACAAAATTGACTTCAAACTAAAATAAATCAGAAGAGATGGAGATGGACACTTTATACTCATAACAGGAACAATTCATCAGGATGAAGTCTCAATCCTGAATATATATGGCCCTAATATAAAAGCACCCACATATATAAAAGAAACATTACTAGAACTCAAAGCACACATCAAACCCCACACACTAATAGTAGGAGATTTCAAAACTCCTCTCTCAACAGACACTGAGGGAATTCAGAGAATCATTAGGTCTTACTACAAAAGCCCGTATGCCACAAAATTGGAAATGTAAAAGAAATGGACAGTTTTTTAGATAAATACCATATACTGAAATTAAATCAAGACCAGGTGAACAATTTAAATAGACCTATAAGTCGTGAGGAAATAGAAGCTGTCATAAAAATCCTCCCAACCAAAAAAGCCCAGGACCAGATGGTTTTAATGCAGAATTCTACCAGAACTTCCAAGAAGAGCTAATACCTATATTCCTTAATGTGTTTCACATAATAGAAACAGAAGGGTCATTGCCAAACTCTTTTTATGAAGCTACAGTTACCCTGATACCAAAACCACTCAAAGACACAACCAAGAACGAGAATTACAGACCAATCTCACTCATGAACATCAATGCAAAAATTCTCAATAAAATACTGGCAAACTGAATCCAAGAACACATCAAAAAAATCATCCATTATGTCAAGTAGGCTTAATCCCAGAGATGCAGGGCTGGTTCAACATATGAAAATCTATCAATGTAATCCATCATATAAATAAACTGAAAGAAAAAACCATATGATAATTTCATTAGATGCTGAAAAAGTATTTGACAAAATTCAAAACCCCTTTATGATAAAGGTCTTGGAGAGATTAGGGATACAAGGTTCATATCTAAATATAATAAAAACAATAAACAGCAAGCCAACAGCTAACATTAAATTAAATGGAGAGAAACTCAAAGCGATTCCACTAAAATCAGGAACAAGACAAGGCTGTCCACTCTCCCCATATCTCTTTAATATAGTGCTTGAAGTTTTAACAATAGCTATAAGACAAAATAAGGGGATCATAGGGATTCAAATTGAAAGGAAGAAGTCAAACTTTCGTTATTGGCAGATGATATGATAGTGTACATAAGTGACCCCAAAACTCTACCAAAGAACTTCTACAGCTGATAAATACCTTCAGTGATGTGGCAGGATACAAGATCAACTCAAAAAAGTCAGTAGCCCACCTATACACAAAGGATAAAGAAACAGAGATGGAAATCAGAGAAACATCACCTTTCATGATAGCCACAAATAGCATAAAGTATCTTGGGGTAACACTAACCAAGGAAGTCAAAGATCTATTTGACAAGAACTTTAAGACCTTGAAGAAAGAAATCAAAGAGGATACCAGAAAATGGAAGGAACTCCCATGTTCCTGGATAGGTAAGATCAATATAGTAAAAATGGCAATTCTACCAAAGGCAATCTATAGATTCAATGCAATCACCATCAAAATCCAAACAAAATTCTTCACAGACCTTGCGAGAACAATAACTAACTTTATATGGAAAAACAAAAAGCCCAGGATAGCCAAAACAATCCTATACAATAAAGGAACTGCCGGAGGCATTACCATCCCTAACTTCAAACTCTATTACAGAGCTACAGTAATGAAAACAGCTTGGTATTGGCATAAAAACAGAGACGCTGACCAATGGAATCAAATCGAAGACCCAGATATTAATCCACAAACCTATCAACACCTCATATTTGACAAAGAAGCTAAAATTATGCAATGGAAGAATGAAAGCATCTTTAACAAATGGTGCTGGCATACCTGGATGAGAACCTGTAGGAGAATGAAAATAGATCCTTATCTATCACCATGCACAAAACTCAAGTCCAAATGGATTAAAGACCTCAATATAATTCCGACCACACTGAACCTGATAGAAGAGAAAGTGGGAAGTAGCCTGCAATACATGGGCACAGGAGAACACTTCCTATGTAAAACCCCAGTGGCACAGACAATAAGAGCAACAATGAATAAATGGGACCTCCTGACACTGAGAAGCTTCCGTAAAGCAAAGGACACTGTCATTAAGACAAAAAGGCATCCTACTGAATGGGAGAAGATCTTCACTAACCCCACATCAGACAAAGGTCTGATCTCCAAATATACAAAGAACTCAAGAAACTAGACATTAAAATTCTAAATTACCCAATTAAAAAATGGGGTAATCATTTGAACAGAGAACTCTCAACAGAAGAAATTCGAATGGCCAAAAGATACTTATGGTCATGTTTAACTTCCTTAGCTATCAGGGAAATGCAAATCAAAACAACTTTGAGATACCATCTTATACCTGTCAGAATGGCTAAAATCAAAAACACCAATGATAGCCTATGCTGGAGAGGATGTGGTGTAACGGGAACACTCATCCATTGCTGGTGGGAATGCAAACTTGTGCAACCACTGTGGGAATCAGTGTGATGGTTTCTCAGGAAATTGGGAATCAACCTACCTCAGGATCCAGCAATACCACTCTTGGGAATATACCCAAGAGATGCCCAATCATAGTACAAAAGCATTTGTGCAACTATGTTCATAGCAGCATTATTTGTAATAGCCAGAACCTGGAAACAACCTAGGTGCCCCTCAATGGAAGAATGGATAAAGAAAGTGTGGAATATATACATGTTAGAGTACTACTCAGTGGTAAAAAACAATGACATCTTGAATTTTGCATGCAAATGGATGGAAATAGAAAACACTATTCTTAGTGAGATAACCCAAACCCAAAAAGATGATTATGGTATGTACTCACTCATTAGTGGACCCTAGCCATAAACAAAGGACATTAATCTTATAGCTCACAAGCCTAGAGAAACCAAACAGCAAGGTGAACCCAAAGAAATACATATATAGATCCTCCTGGAAATTGGAAGCAAACAAGGTTGCTGGGCAAAAGTTGGAAGCATGGGAGTGGGGATAGGGGTGGAGGTAGGGGTGCGGGTGGGCAAAGGGGAGAGGGGGAGGGAGAAGGGAGAAGGGAAGGACTGGGGAGAGCTT
>PVIU01032316.1:0-13697 GCA_004026605.1 Ondatra zibethicus
CCCTCCCCCCGCCAAGTTCGCCCTTTCCTCTGCAGGGGTCCTTGGCCCACCAGAAGTCTCTGTTCCTGTGCTGAGGAGATCAATTCAGAGGGGTGAGTGTGTGCCAGCCAGGCCAGAAGGTCCACGGACCCTGCCTTCCCCAAGCCTGCCCTATTGTCTGTGAGGTCCTTGGCCCAGGAACAGATCCTGCTCCTGCACTGAGGAAATCTAGCCAGAGGGCACTCCTTTCCATCTTCGGAGTCCTTAGATCCACCAGCACAATCAGCTTCAGCGCCGAGGAGCCCTAAGAGAGGGCAGACCAAGAAAATTCCCCAAGTACACAGTTATTCACAGCAAATATTGGATCAAGACGCCAAGACTCTCCTGGCTGCATTTGAAGGAAGAGATGGGCAGGTGCCAATACAAGAATTACTCCAACAACGTGAAAAGCACCATGACAACACCAGAATCCAGTATTCACACAAAAAGAAGACTTGAAGAAGTCTATTCCAGAAGAAGTAGAAGAAATCGACTTTAAACGTAACATTATGAAAATAATAGAGGCCCTTAAACAAGATGTGGAAAAATTCCTTTAAAAAATGGAGAAGACAAAAAAAGGTAGAAGAAATGAAAAAAGCTCTCAAAGATACCCAAGAAAACCAAACCAAGAAAAAGCAATCAAACAGGTAAAAGAAACAGTCCAAGAATTAAAAAATGAAATAGAGATAATGAAAAAAACACAAACCAAGGGAAGGCTGAATATGGAAAATCTGGGTAAACGAAAAGGAACTACAGAGACAAGTATAACCAACAGAATACAAGAAACACACCTCAACCTCAAAGACAGACACTTCCTCAGAGTAAAGGGTTGGGAAAGGTTTTCCAATCAAATGGACCTAAGAAACAAGCGGGTGTGTCTATACTAATATCTGACAAAATTGATTTCAAACTCAAATCAATCAGAAGAGATGGAGATGGACACTTCATACTCATAACAGGAACAATTCATCAGGAGGAAGTCTCAATCCTGAATATCTATGCCCCTAATATAAAAACACCCACATATTAAAAGAAACATTACTAGAACTCAAAGCACATATCAAACCCCACACACTAATAGTAGGAGATTTCAACCCTCCTCTCTCACCAATGGACAGGTCAAGCAGACAGAAACTTAACAGAGAAATAAGAGAACTAACAGAGGCAATGAACCAAATGGACTTAACAGACATCTATAGAACATTCTACCCAAACAGAAAAGAATATACCTTCTTCTCAGCATCTCATGGAACCTTCTTGAAAATTGATCACATAATTGGTAACAAAGCAAACATCCACAAATACAAAAAAATTTGTAGTAACCACCTATGTACTATTGGAACACCATGGAATAAAGTTAGAATTCAACAACAATTCTATACCCAAAAGCCTACAAACTCATGGAAACTGAACAGTCAACTACTGAAACACCCCTGGGTAAGGAAGAAATAAAGAAAGAAATTAAAGTCTTCCTTGAAATCAATGAAAATAAAGATACAACATACCCAAACCTATGGGACACTATGAAAGCAGTGCTAAGAGGAATGTTCATAGCACTAAGTACCCACATAAAGAAAATGGAGAAAGCTCACATTAGAGACTTAACCGCACAGCTGAAAGCTCTAAAAAAAAAAAAAAAAGAGGAGACTCATCCAGGAGGAGTAGAAGACTGGAAATAATCAAAGTGAGGGCTGAAATCAACAAAATAGAAACACAGAAAACAATCCAAAGACTTAATGAAACAAAGAGCTGGTTTTTTGAGAAAATCAGCAAGATTGACAAACCCCTATCGAAACTAATCAAATGGCAGAGAGAGAACACACAAATTAACAAGATCAGAAATGAAAAGGGGGACATAACCACAGACACTGAGGAAATTCAGAGAATCATTAGATCTTACTACAAAAGCCTGTACTCCACAAAATTGGAAAATGTAAAAGAAATGGACAGTTTTTTAGATAAGTACCATATACCAAAATTAAATCAAGACCAGGTGAACAATTTAAATAGACCTATAAGTCCCGCGGAAACAGAAGCTGTCATCAAAAACCTCCCAACCAAAAAAAGGCCAGGACCAGATGGTTTTAATGCAGAATTCTACCAGAACTTCCAAAAAGAGCTAATACCTATACTCCTTAATGAGTTTCACATAATAGAAACAGAAGAGTCATTGCCAAACTCCATTTATGAAGCTACAATTACCCTGATACCAAAACCACACAAAGACTCAAACAATAAAGAGAATTACAGACCAATCTCACTCATAAATATTGATACAAAAATTCTCAATGAAATACTGACAAACCGAATCCAAGAACACATCAAAAAAATTATCCATTATGATCAAGTAGGCTTCATCCCAGAGATGTAGGGCTGGTTCAACATACGAAAATCTATCAATGTAATCCATCATATAAATAAAACAAAATAAAAAAACCATATGATCATTTCTCTAGATGCTGAAAAAGCTTTTGACAAAATTCAGCACCCCTTTATGATAAAGGTCTTGGAGAGATTAGGGATACAAGTTCGTACCTAAATATAATAAAAGCAATATACATCAAGCTGACAGCTAACTTGAAATTAAGTGGAGAGAAACTCAAAGCAATTCCATTAAAATCAGGAACAAGACAAGGCTGTCCACTCTCTCCATACCTCTTCAATATAGTGCTTGAAGTTCTAGCAATAGCTATAAGACAACATAAGGAGATCAAGGGGATTCGAATTGGAAAGGAAGAAGTCAAACTTTCGTTATTTGCAGATGATATGATAGTGTACATAAGCAACCCCAAAACCTCTACCAATGAACTCCTACAGCTGATAAACACCTTCAGTAATGTGGCAGGATACAAGGTCAACTTCAAAAAATCGGTAGCCCTCCTATACACAAAGAATAAAGAAGCAGAGAGATAAATCAGAGAAACATCACTTTTCACGATAGCCACAAATAGCATAGAGTATCTTGGGGTAACACTAAGCAAGGAAGTGAGAGATCTATTTGACAAGAACTTTAAGTCTTTGAAGAAAGAAATTGAAGAGGATACCAGAAAATGGAAGAATCTCCCATGCTTTTGGATTGGTATGATCAACATAGTAAAAATGCCAATTCTACCAAAGGCAATCTATAGATTCAATGTAATCCCCATCAAAATCCCAACAAAATTCTTCACAGAGCTTGAGAGAACAATAATCAACTTTATATGGAAACACAAAAACCCAGGATAGCCAAATCAATCCTATACAATAAAAGCACTTCAGGAGGCATTACCATCCCTGACTTCAAACTCTATTACAGAGCTACAGTAATGAAAACAGCTTGGTATTGGCATAAAAACAGAGATGTTGACCAATGGAATCAAATCAAAGATCCTGATATTAACCCACAAACCTATGAACCCCTCATATTTGACAAAGAAGCTAAAATTATATGATGGAAGAGAGAAAGCATCTTTAACAAATGGTGCTGGCATAACTGGATGTCAACCTGTAGAAGAGTGAAAATAGATCCATATCTATCACCATGCACAAAACTCAAGTCCAAATGGATTAAAGGCCTCAATATAAATCTGACCGCACTGAACCTGATAAAAGAGAAAGTGAGAAGTAGCCTGCAATACATGGGCACAGGAGACCACTTCCTTTGTATAACCCCAGTGGCCCAGACAATAAGAGCAACAATGAATAAATGGGACCTCCTGAAATGAGAAGCTTCTATAAAGCAAAGGACATGGTTATTAAGACAAAAAGGCATCCTAGCGAATGGGAGAAGATCTTCACCAACCCCACATCAGATAAAGGTCTGATCTCCAAATATATAACGAATTCAAGAAGCTAGACATTAAAGTTCTAAATAACCCAATTAAAAAATGGGGTAATGATCTGAACAGAGAATTCTCAACAGAAGTTCAAATGGCCAAAAGATACTTCAGGTCATGTTCAACTTCCTTAGCCATCAGGGAAAAGGAAATCAAAACAACTTTGAGATACCATCTTATGCCTGTCAGAATGGCTAAAATCAAAAGCACCAAGGATAGCCTATGCTGGAGAGGATGTGGAGTAAGGGGAACTCTCATCCATTACTGGTGGGAATGCAAACTTGTGCAACCACTTTGGAAATCAGTATGGCGGTTTCTCAGGAAATTGGGAATCAACCTACCTCAGGACCCAGCAATACCACTCTTGGGAATATACCCAAGAGATGCCCAATCATACTATAAAAGCATTTGTGCAACTATGTTCATAGCAGCATTATTTGTAATAGCCTAAACCATTAGGTGCCCCTCAATGCAAGAATGGATAAAGAAAGTGTGGAATATATACACATTAGAATACTACTCAGCGGTAAAAAACAATGACATCTTGAATTTTGCATGCAAATGGATGGAAATAGAAAACACTATACTTAGTGAGATAACCCAGACCCAAAAAGATGAGTATCATTAGCTGACTCTACTCATAAACAAAGGACATTAAGCCTATAGTTCACAACCCTAGAGAAGCCAAATAGCAAGGTGAACCCCCCAAAAAAAAACCATATATAGATCCTCCTGGAAATTGGAAGCAAACAAGATAGCCGGGCAAAAGTTGGGAGCATGTGGGTGGCGGTAGGGGTGAGGGTAGGATTGGGAGAAGGGGAGGAGGAAGGAGAAGGGAGACGGGAAGGACTGGGGAGAGCTTGGGGGAGTGGGAGGGTAGAGATGGAGGAAAGGTGGATATTGGAGAAGGGAATAAGATATCTATATTAAGGGAGCCATTTTAGGGTGGGCAAGAGACTTGGCTCTAGAGGGTATCCCAGGTGTCCATGGTGATGGCCCCAGCTAGGCTCTTGGGCAGCAGAGGAGCGGGTTGCCTGAACTGGCCTTGTCCCATAGTCACATTGATGCATATCTTGAATATCACCATAGAAATTTTGCCCGATGAATGGAGATAGAGACAGAGACCCACAGCCACATCAGAGCAATGGACTACGCTCCCAAGGTCCAGTTGAAGGGCAGAAGGAGGGAGACCACGAGGGGTTGGTGCCTGATTTAATGGGAGCTCACCAAATCCAGCTGGACCATGACTGAATGAGCATGTGATCAAACCGGACTCTCTAAATGTGTTTGCCAATAGGTACGGACTGAGAAGCCATCGATAATAGCACTGGGACCTGCCTCTTCTGCGTGTATTGGCTTTTTGGGACCCTAGTTTACTTGGATGCACACCTTCCTAGGCCGGGATGGACGGGGGAGGTCCTTGGACTTCCCACAGGGCAGGATATCCTGCCCTCTCTTAAGGATGGAGGGGGAGAGAGGAGGATTATTGGGGGAGCCGGAGGGGAATGGGAGAAGGAGAGGATGGGTCAATTTTTGAATGGAAAAATAAAAAATTAAAAAAAGTTCATGCCTTTGGTAGAGACTTAATCTTTTGCTTCATTAGTCTGATCTGTTGATAATATTAAGATCTTATGTGCATTTTCATGTACTATTGAGAGGATGTTTTATACTTCCTAGGATGTTGAGAACAGAGTCAACCAACTTAATCCTTGTGACTGGTACATGTATCTTACTAACCACACAGGACCATGGTTGAAGTTATACTTGACCATGATCTGATTCGGACAGCATTCTTATTTTTTCATCGATATGTTCTAAATGACTGACAGAACTGATCAATCTTTTTAGTTCTTGGTAAAATCTTACCCTTTCAAATACTTCCTGATTTATTCCTGCTTATTTTATCTTTTATGCTTATGCAAAGAGAAGCATCACTCAAGTTTTTAATGTAGATGATTAATGGAAGAAATGTAAATGGATCAAACATGTATATATGTGATTTTCCTTTATTTATTATAATGATTTTCATCCTCACTTATCTTTCTACAACTGCGTGCCTGTGCAATTTATATTATCCTTTCTTGTTTGAGCACATCCATCTACTAATGTTGTCTTGTACATTTATTTCGTCCCAGAATGTGTTTAGATGTATAAATGCTCATTACTGATTTTGCTAGAAGAGTAAGTTTTAAATGGATTCACTTTCCTTTTATGCACGACATGAGCTTTTGATAGTATTGCTAGGATATTATAAACCCATCCTGAGATCAATTACTCTTTTACGGAATTTTGATTTAGTAAAGAGTGTTGTTAGAGATCAGTCCTGCATAAATGAAAATGCTTATATGTATAAGGGTTTATGAGAACTAAAAACTAGAGAGCTTATATAATTGAACCACTTTCAGTGACATAGTCTGGCTATGGATGTTGATCTTTCTCTCTTAATTTGACATATGCAATTTTCATAATATTTTCACTCCATTTTCCTACTGTATTGCTTCTTGTTCTCTTGAATGTGGCACTTATATTTTAAAATGCTCTCCACTGATAGTATTCTACATTGTAAAGATAGTTATCTGGAAATTGTAAACATACGAAAAGCTTTAAAGTTCCTGCAGTATAAGAAGAGACACACCCTATCTTGGAATATTGGAGAGCACCAGTGATTCTACACTAACTGCTCTTTCTTTCTGATTATGCCCCCTCCCGGTGAACAGGACAGGTGGAACAGGAGAGTGTGTAACATGGAGAGAATCCAGTGTAGAATCTGTGGGATGCTCATAGAGTGATGAAAGAGGTGAACTTTGTGGCAGACTATAGATTTGCACAAATGGTTAATGGTTAAGGGGTTAAACGAATGTTGGCAAAGAGTTGGGAAAATGTCAGGAAGATAAACTCCACAAAAACAGGAAAATCACAGCATGTGTATGTGAGCTCTCAAGACCTAATCACAAAGTTGTAATGAATAAATAGCTTATTTGACTAGGAATGGCCAAAAGGCTAAATAGTTTTATAATTTTTCAGCAATAAAGCTAAAGTCCTCCCTAATTAACTTCCATCTATTTCCTCCAAGATACAATTCTAGTACAAGAAGTTCCCAACTTTTAGAAATTTGACTTTGATAAAGCCACATGTTTGCATAGCAGACATAAAAAAATATTCTGTATCCTCATTTTAGACATTTGTTTTTGTAACTGGAAGAATTATTAGGACCACTGAGTATTCACCAACAGGGTAGTTATCGAAGCCCAATACTCTCTGTTCATCAAATTGTTTGAAGGGCAATTTCAACTTTTAGATTACATTTACATTATTTATATTATAAGAAGGAAAAAATAAAATTGATAATGACAAGCTTTTTCAACAGGACATACCTTCCATGTGCTGTATTTATAATGGTAAGTTATTGTATGAGGAGGTACCTCCCATGTACTGTCTTTAAAAGGAGACAGGAAGTAATTAGCTATGCTAGAGCACTGGCTTCTCCCTTACTACAATATTGGACTGAAAATACAAAAAAAGAAAAGAAATAATATAAATGTAATACTATGAACACAATGTTAAGAATGTATTGACGAAGACTTTGACTAAAATAAATATTTAATTATTGATTTCAGAAAATGTTTTAATTATTTGAGACTGAAACATTATTTTACATGGAAATTGATGAATGGCCCATTATGCACCATTTCAGAGGTGTATTTAATGTAATATTTCTGCAAGCAGGTTGTTGTCTAAATCTAAAAATCAATTTATAAGCTGATTGTCTCAAGGACATTAATTTAGCACATTTAAACATGCTCAGTTCTGTGAAAAATAAATATATATTTAATATATCTGTCAACATTGGAAAGTTAAGAAAATAGCTAAAATCCAAACTATCATTTCTCTGAGAAACATTGTGACTTGTGTTTTATGGTGTTAATATTTGATTTTGTCTCACCAGCTGGAGGATCTAAGCCCTCCTAATAGGCTGTATTTGTCAGGACAACTCTATCCAAGGTACATCTGTCCGATGGAGACTGTCATTATGTCTTAATTGTCATTAAAAAAATATGAACCGTGACATAAAATGCCAAGTGTTTATTTAGGCAAACACATCTGTAAACTAGTTCCTAATATTGTTATTTTAGCAATCGGCTGGAAGGCCATATTTCTCTAAATGATGAGTCCTCTGTTAGTTGACATAATTTGAAGTAAACAACCAGGAACAACAGGAAGCAATTTTAGGAAGAGAAAATTCTTCTATTTGGGGAAATTCTCAACAAAAATTTATTCTTACTATTTTGTTTCTTAATTCAAAATGCTGATGAATCTGGATCAGTCATCCTCAAAGTTGGCACTACTGTTTGAACATGAGATTGTATAAAATTTACAGAATTTTAACAAAGACACCAAACTCTGTAATGTTTGTTATAAGCAAATTCATGGAGGGGGCTTAATTTAATGGAATTACACTGGTATTTGTATCAAGTTAATCTTATCTCTCTATTTGCCTCTCTAGTTCTTTCCCCTTCATTTTTTGGGGGATGTGGAATATTTTTCTCTGCTGTCTCTTAATGATTCTATATAAACCAGTACATCAACAAGTCCATATATTATGCAACCTTGTAGCCTAGTGTGAGAAAGTGATTACTTCCTTTTGAGAACTAGAAGAGAAAGAAATCATTTGGCATAGCAGGGAGTAACAGTAACTGAACAATTTGGTTACTACAACTCTGGTAAGAAACATCACTTGAGTTCTAGGGTATTTTTATTTCCATGCTTAGAATAGTAATTATCTTTAAATTATTTTTTTATTTTTTAGATTAGAATTGCATCACTCCTCCCCCTTCTCCTTTGTAAACCCTCCCTTGTTCTTTGTCAAATTTAAGGTCTGCAATTTTCACTAATTCTTCTTTTATATATATGTAAATGTATTGTACACATACATATATAAATAAATACATATATAAATACATAATGATAACCTGATTATTCTTTATATTTTTGCTTCCAATAGGCCTCAACTGTACATAAAGAACTAAATGCTACTAAGTAGTGCTGGGAGTGGGATTAATAGTCTTCCTCAGAGAAAAAAACATTGATTGATTATCCAGTATCAAATCATTCTGAAATGTAGAGATGATTTTCAACCTAGTTTTATTAGTAACCAATTTAATCAATATATAGAATTTCAAAACTGGCTTATTTGCTTCTTGCATCCCATTTTACAGATAGCAAATGAGGGAACAAAACTAGTCTCAGACAGCTTAAATGACTTATTCAATGAGACAGTTTGTAGTTTGACTCTCAGTTTGATCCCTAGCAGAATATCACACCACAGAGGGCCGTATCACAATAAGCGCAGAGATGTCAAAGGAAGAATAACATTTTCTGCATTATATCTTAGATTCATTGAGAATGACTCAAGCAAAAGTGATCAGCCATGAAGAGCAAGGACTCTGGAAATAAACAGAACTTGGCTCAACACTGTGTGAGCCAAAATTTTAGTCTTTTAATGCGATCATTCATTTTGCTACCTGGGGAAATAATCTTAACCAGAAATTTTTGTAGACCTTTGCCAGAAAATCTGTGCAATTATTTAGCAAGTCTATAATAGGAAAGTCCTTTGTGCATGACATTGTGCCAATGGTTGCAAGTTGATTGTTCTAAATTCAAATGACACACAACCTTTGTACAAATTTATCACAACTTTTGCACTATTTTCACTTTTAAAATCCACATTTCTATGGTTGAGTATAAAGACATCAAAAGGAAACACAAGATTTTTTAAGATTGGCAAGTATATGAACTTTAATTGTAGGTTTAATGTTACATGAAACATATTAATTCTGTCCTGAATGCTTTTATATGTGATCATGCAAAAACTGGCATGTAGAAGCTAACATATAATACTTTACCAGCAATCAGATTATGTTGATTAGGCAGAGTTTCAGGAGGCAAGTAAAAGTATTTATCTGCAAATGAATTCATGAAATGTTAGAGGTAATGTGTTTTTATTAAAATCAGGATTATCGTCCTTTGAAGTGTAAGATTTCAGTAGATGCAAAGATTGCAAAAATTATTTTGGGGTTTCAGTTCAACATACCATGGTATTAGAAGATTAGAAGTGAAAGTCACTTTCTTATTTTAGAACAGTTTACCTCATTATTATGTGTCATTACTAAAGTCACCCAGTACATGTTCAAATATTTAAAAACATCTGCAGCACACCTGTTAGTATATAATTGTCCTGGATTCTAATAGGAAAATGATCAGAACTGCTCTTTAAAGATGTTCATGTTATTGTCACTATCTTCATGCTATTTTTATTGGCCTACTTAAAGTATAGATATTCATAATTTGCATATTTTAACATTGCAAAATAGGGGAAACTTGAAAGTTTGATGCAACCATTCTTTTTTTAATATTCTTTTATTTTTCATTCAAAAAATTTACACTTCCTCCCCTTCACCCAGTCCCCTCCTGCTCCCCCACTAACCCTCCTCCCTCCCCCTGCTTTCTTAAAAGAGGGCATGGTACCCTGCCCTGTGAGAATACCAAGGCCCTCCCTCCTTCATCCTTTCCTAGGAAGGTGTGCAACCATATAGACTAGATTCCCAAAAAGCTAATACATGCAGAAGAGAAAGGTCCCAGTGTCATTATCATTGGCTTCTCAGTCAGCCCCCATTGACAGCCACATTCAGAGATTCAGGTTTGATCATATGCTCATTCAGTCCTGGTCCAGCTGGATTTGGTGAGCTCCCATTAGATCAGGCACACTGTCTTGGTTGGTGGACCAGCCTCTCCCGGTCCTGACTTCCTTGTTCATCTTCTCCCACCTTCTGTTCTTCGACTGGACCTTGGGAGCTCAGTCCATTGCTCTGATGTGAATGTGGGTCTCTGTCTCTATCTCCATCCATCGGATGAAATTTCTATGGTGATATTCAAGATATTTATCAATGTGACTATGGGACAAGGCTAGATCAGGCACCTTCTCCTCTGCTGCCCAAGTACCTATCTGGGGACATCGCCATGGACACCTGTGATCCCCGCTAGAGTCAAGACTCCTGCCAATCCTAAAATGACTCCCTTAATGTAGATATCTTATTCCCTTCTCCAATATCCACCCTTCCTCCATCTCCACCCTCCCACTCCCCCAAGCTCTCCCCAGTCCATCTCTTCTCCCTTCTCCCTCCCTCTCTCCCTTTCAACCACCCCCCTCCCAACCCTACCTCCACCCCGATCCCTATTCCCATGCCTCCACCTTTTGCCAGGTGATATTGTTTGCTTCCAATTTCCAGGAGGATATATATATGGTTTTCTTTGGGTTCACTTTGCTATTTGGCTTCTCTAGGCTTGTGAGCTATAAGCTTAATGTTCTTTGTTTATGGTTATGGTCCACTAATGAGTGAGTACATACCATTCTCATCTTTTTGGGTTTGGGATATCTCACTAAGGATAGTGTTTTCTATTTCCATCCATTTGCATGCAAATTTAAGGATGTCATTGTTTTTTTACCGCTGAGTAGTATTCTAATGTGTATATATTCCACACTTTCTTGATCCATTCTTCCGTTGAGGGGCACCTAGGTTGTTTCCAGGTTCTGGCTATTACAAATAATGCTGCTATGAACATAGTTGCACAAATCTTTTGTAGTATGATTGGGCATCTCTTGAATATATTCCCAAGAGTGGTATTGCTGGATCCTGAGGTAGGTGCAACCATTCTTCTACCTTAAGCCTTGGCCTCATTACAGCCATTGTACTCAAAGCAGTTTTCCTCTATGAGGCAATCTTAAGGCAATATTGTTTTGCTTGTATCAAAGTATACGATTAACATGCTGGGGTGAGGGTTGCTGTGATTCTCATTTTGTAAACTCCTTGTAAGAAATGGTTTATTGTAGTCAGTATGGTGCTTACATTTATTTCCCACTGACTACATGTATATGTTGAAAGACTATAGTGTGAAGTAGAGGTTGGAAGGAATAAGGTATGAGGCTGATGTGAAGCAGGGACCAGTGACTGCTCTTCTTTGCTGTGATGGTTTAATGAAAATTGGGCCCTCATGGACACCTAGGGAGTGGCACTATTAAGAAGTATGACCTTGCTGGAATAGGTGTGGCTTTGCTGGAGGAAGTGTGTCACTGGGGGTGGGTTTAGAGGTTTCAGATGCCAAGCCAGACCTCGTGTCTCAATTTGCCTGCTTCCTGCTGGATGTAGAACTCTCAGCTTTCTCTCTATCATCATATCTGCCTGTGTGCCACCATGCTTGCTACCATGGTGATAATGGACTAAACCGCTGAATTATAAGCCAGCCACAATTAAATGTTTTCCTTCGTAAGAGTTGCCATGGTCATGGTGTCTCTTCACAGCAATAGAAACCCCAACTAAGACATAACCCAGATAAGGATAAAAAGCATGCATAGTCCAGTGTTGCCACTTAGTTCATCCACAGGACCTCGGCAGCATTATTATTATTTCCTCAGAAACATGCTATAAGAAAAATAATTTACCAATATTTCTATCTTTCTAAAACTCCACCATTTTATTTGCATAGCTCCCATGAAGCTGATACACTGTCCTGTTCACATTTAAGAGCAATTATATATTCAATGAACCCTGAGATTGAAAAAAGACAACTCCCAGAGTTTCTAGGTGTTACCTTAATAAGTGAATAATCCCCTTAACGTATGTACTATCGTATGAACATTCATTTTACCAAGTAGACTTCTCTTCTAATTAGATACCTGGCCATTAAATAGATTTATTGATGTGAGAAATCTATTTGGCTTCCCTTGACTTCAGGTTTTTTTTTTTCATAAGACTGTGTAAACATTTACTTTTTATACTCAAGATCTTTTATGCTCTATAAAGTTGTATTTATTTATTTACTTGGGATAACTATTAACATCTTTACTTTTCCTTTTCCATTTTTATGTTTTTAATTAGTTTATTTACTTTTGAGTAAAAATAGATTATTCTCTTATACAATACATCACAACCACAGTTTCTTCTCACTCTACAAATTCTAGGCCCCTCCCTCCCCCAGAACCACTTCTCCTCCATTTCTTCTTCAGAAAAGAGCAGGCCTCTAAGAGATAATGTCATGCCAAACATTACAAAACAAGATACAATAAGATAAGGCAAAAAACCCTCATATCAAGGCTGGGCAAAGCAACCCAATAGGAGGAAAAGAGTCCCAAGAGCAGGCAAAAGAGTCAGAGATACACCTGCTTCCACTTAAAGGAGTCCCACAAAAACCCACCAACCTAAACACCCATAACATTTATGTAAAAGACTTGGTGCAGACTCATGCAGGCCCCACGATTGCTAATTTAATCTCTCTAAGTTCATGTGAGCCCTGCTTAGCTGATTTAGTGGGCCATGTTCTCCCGGTGTCTTCCATCACTTTTGACTCCTTCAGTCTTTCATTCCCCTCTTGCACTGGAATTCCAATCTCTGAAGGGAGGGATCTGATGAAGACCTCCAATTTAGACTCTGTCTCCACAGAATGTCTGGCTGTAGTTCTTTGCACCTGCTCTCATTTGCTGAATAAGGAAGCCTTTCTTATGGTGACTGGAAAAAGCACCAATCTATGAGAATAGCAGAATATCATTATGAGTCATTTCATTGACTCTCTCTCTCTCTTTCTCTCTTCGTCTTCCTCCTCCCCCTCCTCTTCCTCCTCTTTCTTTTGGACACTGTGTTTGGTTCTACCCTAGGTCTCTGGTTCATGGCCATCTAGGCCGTGTAGGGCATTGGCTCCCTCTAGTGGCTTGAGCCTCAGGTTAAAGGGATCACTGGTTGGCCACTCCCACACGTTCTACACCACCATTGCCCCCCCCCCCCGCACCTTACAGGCTGGATAAATTGTAGGTTG
>PVIU01032317.1:0-13699 GCA_004026605.1 Ondatra zibethicus
ACCACCACCACCACCACCACTACCATACCATCACCACCACTACCACCACCCCACCCCAACCATGACCATCACTTTTCTACCACCGCCATCACGAACAAAACAGCAAAATATCATTTGTGCTGAAAGTTGGAAAACTATAGAGAGGTTGTTCTTTCATCAAATTGGTGATTTTTGTTTTATAAATAATTGATCTCAGATGCATATAGTAAGGCCTGGGAATCTTGCTATGTGTTTATTGCTATCCAGGTGGAATAAATTGACACTCAGCTTTTATTTGTTTTATTTTCTCAGATCTCCCACAGCCCCAGCATAGAAATGCTGCATTTTGTGCCTTTAGGGCATGAGAGGTGAGGACATGGTGATCAAAGTGTCTTCACCATATCTGTGCCTGGAAAAGAATGGCATCCTACAAGCTTTTCCTCTATGGCTCAATTCACAGTGGGTGAAAGGTGAGTCTTTGGTTCTGGGAGTGAGAACTTCAGAGCACAGGGCAATTGCCAGAGGAGAGGGAGAAGAGAACCAGGGTGTATTCCTGGGGGTCTCAGGAGGTCAAGCTCTGGAAAAAGTGTCATGAAAGTTGAGGATATTGAAACTGATTTTCTTGCAATGACCCATAGCTGTGTGCACCTCAGAGAATGCTTCTGTCTTCTCTAGCTCCCGTCTTGCCGTTGCTGGCTGTCTGAGGTCTGTACAGATGTTGCTTGCAGCAGCCAGTCCTTTTCTTGGATACATGTCCTTATGAACACTCACGGGAAGGTGGACTGTGAAAATAGGTGTGTGGTGGTGTAATCCCAGCACTCGGGAGGCAGAGGCAGGTGGATCTCTGTGAGTTTGAGACCAGCCTGGTCTACAAGACCTAGTTCCAGGACAGGCTCCAAGGCTACAGAGAAACCCCGTCTCAAAAAACCAAAAAATAAAAAATTAAAAAACAACCAAAAATCAAACCAAACCAAAACCAAAACCCAAACAAATCAAAACAAGAAACAAACAAACAAACACCTCCATAGTGCATGGCGTTCTCTTCTTCACGGATGTTGCTGTTCTGGTACTGGCGAGTGAACCAAAGTAGGGATCTTTGTGTTTGAATTCAACAGCTTGGCCCAGGAAACCTCATTCAGGTCCTTCTCTGGGATTTTTCCCCCCCTCAAACCATCATTGGAGGTTATTCACCAAAATCACTGAAACAGAAATGTCCTCTGTCAGCAGGAGAATATGACTAGATGCGCCCTCATTATTTCCATTGGAGGCACTTCCCATGAACTTCTAAATACATCACTACTGTTCAGATGACACTAAGCGATAAGTCTTGGGTCTTGGAGCTGAAGGAGGAGGGGTGGGGAAAGCAGTTTTGGTTATTTTCTTTATTATTGTTGTTAAAATGTGAATCATGCCCTTCAGTTGATGAATTCTCATTGAAGCTTCAATGGAAGGAGAAGATGAAATAACATAAATGATAGCTATAATTAATTTTATACTAAGCTTCCTTGATGAAATTAATATTGTCAGATGGAAATGTAATTTAAGCAAAATATGCTTATATGCTCATGTAGGCTGAGTTACACATTTGGACTTTAAGAAAAAAATCAGTCTTGCATTTCACAGAACCGCTTACAAAATGATTTAGCTTAATTGTTTATACAGCTTTCTAGACATTATAGCTTTTTAAAAGGGAAATAAGGGCAGGCAAGATGAAAGGGAGAAAGACAAAGGGTCATTTCAAATTTGTTTCCATTATTCTGAAAAATATAATAATACAGGATACTTTCAATTTTAAGGAAACTATTTTTTAACATACATGTTAGTATTCTTTGATTGTAGCTCTTTTTATTTCTTAAAAAAGCTTAAGATCATTTAAAAAAAATCTATGTCTACACTGAAATGAATTCTATTGACTTGTTAAGTAAACTTGGACACGTATTGACCTGACAGGTCAGCGCATGTTGGTGGGAAGAACACAAGTCAATATCCACTGCATGCCTGAATTCTTTCCCTTTCTATAATAGCTGAAATAATTTTAGTAACTGGTCAGAAAAACAAAGCAAAACAAAGGCACAGTGAGACAGCTAACTATTTTCAGATAAATTTTCTGTGTTCGCCAAGATCTACAAATGTCACAAACTGGCATTGATTATTCTAGAAAAATATGCTTGTAACTTGTTTCCTGATGTAAAAGCAAACGCACTGTCACCTATAACAAGTGGGCATGGGGTTAATTCAGGGAGGGTCAGGTGAACCTTGCGACGACTCTTTTAGGCCACTTGGCACACCACGCGCTTACTCTGGAGCGTTGTTTTCTGCCCGGTGATAGGTTACCAGGGTTAATATCAAACAAAACCAAGGAATCCAACACTGGAACAGGAGTCAGGGTGTTTTGTTTGTTTGACTGAAACACTTCATGAGAATTTGCAGTGTGCTGGCTAGGCCTCAGCACTGCCCATCATTCTAATTAGGATTTGGTGCAAGAGCCAGAAGCTCCACAGGCATTTCAAACACTAAGATACATAGTGCAGGGACTCACAGGCTTTTGAAGTTAATGAAAGAGATGCAGGGGTAGGCTGAGATTCCAGGATGATCAACAACTGACCCACTTCAAAGAGACAGAAGTTCAACAAATCATTGTAAATGTGATCCAAGTTCAATACATTGCTGTTGCTAGCTTGCTTTCTGCTGACAGGGCCTCAGCTCCCAGGAAGCTGGAATTGCACACGGATGTGCCAGAGGTAGGAAAGCCGGAAGCAGGGATTCACTGCTGTCACAACTCACAGCACCACGTCAGCATCAGGAGCTGGGTGTTGAGGAGAAAGGCTGTTTCTACAACCTCATTTGTTGAAGTAAGCAACTCCACTCTGCTCAGCTCCATCTTGTGTGAAATGCTTCTCATATGTGGTAGGCTTACCTATATCCAGAATTCCCACAGTTTCTGTATTTTTAATCTGTCCACCTATGAAGGAGAGTGGAAAGGGCAGTTGAATTATCATGCTGTGCCCTCTGTATTGTGGTTAACCTTTTTGGAGGTGTCTGTATGCCCTAGTCCCTTTCCTACAATATATGGATACTATATAGCTTTTATATAGGAGATGTTTAAACATATGTTATGAGTTAAATATAACACAAAATGTATCGTGACATTTTTCTACCCTTTGAATACATCTTAGCTTTCTTAATGAGACTGTATGGATGTAACATCTTTAAACTGTGCCTGGTATGTACATGTGGGTTGTTTTCAGTTTTGCTGGAAGTAATTCTGCTGCAGAAACATGCCTACATATGCATCCTGGCACGTTTGGGAATGATTTTATAGTACAGATTTTTAGTATTCTATAGAGACCCATATTTGAAATTGTTTTACAGGCTGCCAAACAAGAGCAAGATGTAGCACCCAAATGTCTTCCTTGAAAAGTTCAGGAAGTGCCCAGGGCAGGGCCTTGCTGACACAGAATATGGATCTTTGTCCACTACGAAGGGTGAAAAGAGCAGTTTTCACTTTCAGGTAAGAAGGAGGCTGAGCCCTACTGATAGTTTTTGTACTTTTGATGCTCTGTTCCTGCACTTGGTCATTTAAAAATAGTTATTTTCTATTGTTTTAAATAATTCCCCACACTATAAACAGCATTTCTTTGTCTATTATTAGTTTCAAATATTCCTTATTTGTCATTTATCTTATAACTTTGTTTCATGGTGTTCTTTTTTTCTAGATTCAGAATGTTTGCATATCTATACCACCAAAAGTGACATCTCCTTCTTTTTACTTTCTGTGGCGGTTTGAATGAAATGGGCTCCATTCCATATTTGAATGTTTGGTCCCTAGCCTGTAGAATTGTTTGGCAGAAGGAATAAGAGGGATGGTGGTGTTGGAAGAGGTATCACTTAAGGTGGGCTTTGAGGTTTTAAGAATCTACTTCAAGTCTACTCTCTCTTTCTGCTTGCTGCCTGTGGTGCAGGATGTAAAGCTCTCAGCTACTGCTCCAGTGCCATGCTTGACTGCCACCACTCTGCCCCCCTCACTCCTCGTGGTGGTCATGGACTAATTTTTTGAAAGTATAAGAAAGCCACCAGTGTCTTAGTCAGTATTCTCTTGGTGTGAAGAGGCACCATGACCATGGCAACTCTTAAAAAGGAAAGCATTTAATTGCTGCTGGCTTAGAGTTTCAGAGGTTCAGTTCATTGTCATCATGGTGGGGAACACGGCGGCATGCAGGCAGACATGGGGCTGGAGAAGTAGCTGAGAGTCCTGCATTCAGATCAGCAAGCAACAGGAAGAGAGAGACACTGGGCCCAGCTTGAGCATTTGAAATCCCAAAATCCACTCCCAGTGACACACTTCCTCCAACAAGGCCACACCTACTCCAACAAAGCCACACCTCCTAATCCCTGTCAAGTAGCAACACTCCCTTATAACCAAGTAGTCAATTAGATGCACCTAAGGGGACTGTTTCCTTTTTTCTTTTTAATTTTATTTAATTAATCTTTTTCATTTATTTTACATATGAACCACAGTTTTTCTTCCCTCCTCTCCTGCTGCTCCCTCCCTCTGCCGCTCATCTATCCCCTTTCCCACACACTCCTCCTTCTCCATTTGGAAAGGGGCAGGGCTCGCATGGGCTTGAACAAACCATGGCA
Source organism: Ondatra zibethicus (assembly GCA_004026605.1). NCBI lineage: Eukaryota > Metazoa > Chordata > Mammalia > Rodentia > Cricetidae > Ondatra > Ondatra zibethicus. Next base: position 4,621 of record PVIU01032317.1, read on the forward strand.
CAGCAAATTGAGGCAGGACCGAACTCCATTGCCTGTAACAGTGCTGGGTGGTGAGGTAATCTAGCATGGGGAACAGGTTCCTAAAAGCCAGCTAAACACCAGGGACAGATCTTAATCTCACTGCTAGGAGTCTTACAGATCAAGTTACACAACTGTCACACATATGCAGAGGGCCTAGGCTGGTCCCATGCAGGCTCTCTAACTGCTGATCTAGAATCCATGAGCTCCCATGAGCTCAGGTCAGCTGTCTATGTGGACTCCCCCATCATGACCTTGACCCTCCACGGCTTGTACAATTCCTCCTCCTTTCTTTTGGACTCCCAGAGATCAGCTTTGTGCTTGGCTGTGGATCTCTGCATCTGCTTCCGTCAGTTACTGGATAAAGGCTCTCTGATGACAATTAAGGTCTGATTACAACAGATGACCAATTCAGGCACCCTTTCCACCATTACTAGGAGTCTTAGCTGGGATCATCCTTGTGGATTCCTGGGAGTTTCTCTGGCATCAGGTTTTTTCCTAACTCTGAAATGTGCTCCCTATCAAGACATTTCTTTTGTTACTCTCCCTGTCCACCCCAAGCTGCCTCTTGCATCCAGTCCACTGAACCTGTCCCCTCAAGTTCCAATGCTCCATTCCCTCCACTCCCCACCCCCAGTTTATCCAGGAGAGCCTTTCTATTTCCCCTCCCCCAGGGAAATCTTTGCATCCCTTTTTGAGACCTCTTTGTTATTTAGCTTCTCTGGGACTGTGGGTTGTTATCCTATACTTTAATCCTGATATCCATTTATGAGTGAGTATATACCATGTTTGTCTTTCTGGGTCTGGGTTATCTCACTCAGAATGACTTTATTTTTCTAGTTCCATCCATTTGCCTGCAAATTCCATGAGGCCATTGTTTTTTTACATCTGAGTAATACTCCATTGTGTAAATGTGCTACATTTTCCTTACCCATTCTTCAGTTAAGGGACATTATTTCCAGGTTTTGGCTATTATGAATAATGTTGCTATGAACATAGTTGAGCAAATGTCCTTGTGGTATAATTGAGTATTCTTTGGTTATATGCCCAAGATTGGTATAGCTGGGTCTTGAGGTAGATTGATTCCCAATTTTCTGAATCAATTGATTTCAAAAGTGGATGTACAAGTTTTCACTCCCACCAGCAGTGGAGGACTGTGGGGACCATTTCTATTCAAACCACCCAACCAGTTAAAGGATTCCTTTTATCTTGATCATTGTGTCTCATCACAGTAGTATAACAGTAACTAAGATACTTTCTGTGTTCTGAATTGTATTAGAAAGGTTTTACCAATGCTAAGATTATTAAAATGTTATCCTTTATTTCCTTTTTTGTACCTTGTGATGAGTTTCTGAAGTTAAGAGTTAAGGATATAGTCTCTCACCAAACTGTTCTCACTTCAGATGCTGTCTGTAAGTTTGGGGGCCTCTACGGCCACCCTTATTTCTGCATCTGTCCATAAATCTATGGGTTCCCACGACTTCTCTCAGGTTTGATAACTCACTAAAAACTCACTGAAGTAACCTAATAATATACCAAACTTATAATGTTACTTTAATAAAAAGATACAAATTAGAGATTATTAAGAAATGAATGAGAGGGTCTGTCTTCTTCCTGGTGACCCTGGATGGTGTTTCCACATTTCAGCTCTCATGTGATAACACTGAGCATTACCAGGAAGCTTTCTCAAGCTGTGTATCTAAGGACTTGACTGCATTCCTACACACACAATTGGATTGTTGGCTATGAGTTTCAGTTTACTCTTTACACCCATCTCCTGGAGAACTGGACTGACAGCAATCAGCTCAAAGCCCTAACCCCTTCAGCCCATGGCTAATATTGCTGGTGTTCTTGACCTTGAGTTTTCTTTAGCAAAGCTGTCTAGGTGTGCACATGAGTACACTTGCTATAGAATCTATTAGGTATGGTCTGCTTATAAATGACAAAAAGCAGTTTAGTTATGCCAGAAATGAGTTTTCAGGAGCTGGACCAAAAGCCATCAGGCTTACTCCGGACAGTTTATTCTTTGACTTGAAGATTTAATGTTATAGAATATTATCTCAATACTATTTATTGATGTTGTAGCTTTATCATTTGTTTTGAAATGGTGTGTGTGTGTGTGTGTGTGAGAGAGAGAGAGAGGAATCAGATGTGGGTCTTTATGCAACCTAATCAGGCATGCTACTGCTCGCTATTCCCGCAGTCCTTGAAATGCCATCTTTACATATACTAGGTTTATTTATATATATTTCTTAATATCTATTCTGGTTCATTTAACTTTTTCTATGTCTGCTCCTATATCATACTGGTCTGATAACTATAATTGTAGTATTTTTAAATGTTAAATGTTTTGACTAGCAGTAGTTCATTTTTAATTAATTATTCTTATCCCAAAATACTTTGGTATTTTCTAATGTATGATTTTTGTCTGATTCCACAAATACATCTCAACAGGACTTTTATGGAGATTGTAGTGACTTTGTGAATGTCTTATGGAGTCTAAAATAGCTTGAGTATTGTAGTTTCTTACTCAACATGACAGTACACTATGCTGCCTACTTAGCTGCTTTTAAAACTGTCTCTCAGAAAAATAGCATTTCCTATAAATATTTCTTGTAGATTTCAAAAGACTTTTTTTCTAGGCATGTTGCCTCTTGCTTTTAAGTTTTGAATGGATTTATTTTTTGTTAATGCCTTTAGATGGATTTATGTATTAAAGCCAGTTCAATGTTAAATTATATTTATTAATTCTAGTAGTTCTCTTCAGTTGATTGTTTTGATATTTGTATGTGTTTCCACATGTGTGCATATGGGTACACAAGATGTGCACACCTGTTTGTGGAGGCCAGAAACACATTGAAATAACATGGGTCGAAGAACATCAGGCTAACTCCAAGACAAACCAATTATATATTTTTTTATTATAAGGGGCAAACTCACAAAACAGGAATGAGAAGTCCAAGCTCAGATGTGTAGTGTGAGAACCACAGAGAGAGAGAGAGAGAGAGAGAGAGAGAGAGAGAGCAAACCCTTGGCCACCCAGTGTTTTTCTCTGGGTACCCAAAAGGTCATGCCCTAACCTGATTCCACCTCTTAAAGATCACTGACAGAGATTCCCCATCACCTCCACTTTTTGTTTAAATAAGAGAGTTCCAAACCCAATACAAAACTATATACAATAGGAACAGATAACAAGTATAAAATTACAACCAACATAAACAACATTAAATAAGGAACACATGATAATGTTTTAATAAACATTCTATTACAAAGAGTCTAAGTCTTGCATTGGAAATGGCTTGGCTAAATCATAAGAGGAAGGTAACTATGACTATCTAATCTTCAACCCCATCGAAGGCCTGAGAAGGGAAATAATATTACTGGAGTGGTGTAGGACGTCCTTTTGCATTTGTGTTGTGTTCATTGGTTAAATAAAGAAGCTGCCTTGGCCTTTTGATAGGGCAGGACTTAGTTAGGAGGGGAAAAGAGAACAGAAAGCTGGGAAGAAGACAGAGAGCCGCAGCCATGAAGCTGCAAGGTCAGACACACTGAATCTTTCCCAGTAAGCCACGACCTTGTGGTGACATGCAGATTATTAGAAATGGGTTGAATCAAGATGTGAGAGTTAGCTAATAAGAGGCTAGAACTAATGGGCTAGGCAGTAGTTAAATGAATACAGTTTCTGTGTAATTATTTTGGGGGTTAAGCTATCCCGACAGATAGGAGCCAGGCGGGATGGGACTGCGGCCTGCCCGCTCCTCCTCCATACTACACTGGAGTAGGCAGGAAGTGCAATCAAGCAGCTTCCAAAATGTGCAATATATGATAGAGACAACTGGCTACCTGAGCAATCACTCAAAGTCTCATTTACAATGTTGAAGCAACCAACTTTGTCTAAGGCCTAGCATAACTGACAGACCATTTTCAGAGGCAGGAAAATTTTCAGAACCATCTTACCCTGTTTGGCAAGGTCTGGCAGTCCTCTTCTTTGTGTCCTGTTTGTTCAGTCCAGAAACCATGTACTTTGCCAGTGGTTGAGGCCTGGGCAAGTCCTTGCTCAAAGGCCAATTGTGCCAAGAAGAAAACAAACTCCAACTGGAGTGTCTTAGGTGCTCAACATTCTCTCAGGAATAGATTGGTGCTGTCAGGAGTAATTGTATCTCATGTCAACAGAATCCTAAATTATTTAAATGCCGTGTTCTATAGATCCTTGAAGTGGTTAAAGATTACCTATCTAGACAGAATACAATCTCTATGTATCTAAAGAACCTAAATAATCTGACTATATGTATAACAAATATGAATTACTATTGACCTATAATACTTAATACCTATATATCTTAAAGACTAAGACTTTATATCAGAATATTAAATAATCTGTAAACAACTGTGCAGTAAATGAGGAAAATGACTTCAAAATGTAAACAATGTATAAGTATCTTGATCAGAGGTAGGATTATATAATGTAATATGAGAATATAACCTAAAAATTATATCAAAATATAAAATGTTTTATACAGAGGTAGAAACATGCATGCATGCAATCTGACAAAATAACTTTCCATAGGTGAACAAATATTGTAAACAGAAATAAAAAATATAATTGAACTTGTATCAATATACAAGAAACTATACCAATGTAAATTGTCCATAAAGAAACATGTTCTCCACAGTGACTGAGAATGATTGGACCACATTCGACATGGAGGCCTTCAAGGAGTTTCCCAATGGTATTGGGTCGTCTTGTCTGTTTTTGTTGACCTACATTTATTGGTCCAATGTTGGCCTTTGCCACACCTCCTTACATACACCCGAAGGCTGAGTCCTCCTATTCTTTCAATTCCCAGAGGAGATATTATTTTTAGGAATTGCTTGTCTATGATCCCTTTTTAGATGTCCCATTTTATCACAATTAAAACATTTGGCGTTTTGGTGTCTTCTCATACCATTGGACATTGGTTTTCCTACCCAAGCTTTAGTACTATAGTCAAATGTCTCAAATTGTATGCAAGATCCATTTATCCATTAGTGCTGGTCTGACCTTTAAAGGCCCAAGTATCTTCTTGCATTCTAAGTTGGCATTTTTAAAAGCCAAAGATTTAATGAGTACACATCTAGCTTTTGGGTCTGTTATTCCTATTTGTACAACCTTAGTTAATCTTTGTAAAAAGCCATTAAAGGGTTTTCTCTGACCCTGTTTAACACTAATATATGATTTAATTTTTTTCTGGTTCCTGAATCCTGTCCCAAGCATTTAAAGCTGCTGTGCTACATAGGGACAAGGTGTGTTTGTCATAAAGAGCCTGATCCTGAGGATCAGAGTAATGCCCCTCGCTAAGAATTTGATCTTGGGAAATTTTAAATCCTTTTGCTTTTTCCTGTTGTTTTAAAATTCTTACTTTTTCTATCCAATAACTTTCAAAGAAGCTGTAGTTTATTTTCTAGAACTGCTGAGATTAATTGAAGCCAATCTGTGGGGTTGCTTTGTTGCTTGAAGCCCATGCTTTAATCATTTCCTTAACAAAGGGTGAATGTAGGCCATAATTAACTATTGCTTGTTTATTTATCTTTTTAGATTACTCATATGTATGGGTTTCCATGTATATTCTTTGATTACCTTAGGGTACTTGATGTCAGATGGTGTCTTTTGAGGAGATCACTAGATAGGCATTTAGAACTCTGGGTAAGCTATCCCAGAGTTTGGTATATACTGATGAGGATAAATTTTGTCTTTGTACCTTTTGTCCCTAGTCATGAAATTCGATAAATTTCTCAATTTTTAAAAATCTTTTTACCACTTCCTTTTGTAAAGTCTGGATCTCCTGCCTGGTGTTTTGTTCCAATGTTCTCATTGAGGATTTTAAGGTATGAAGTCTGTCCAGTAAAGATAACGTCTTATCCTTGGACATAATTTTTATAGTGTACATATTACCTTCCTGGAGAGATATTCTATCCATCAATCTATCATAACTATTCAACAGATTTTGATTAATACATTCAACAGCATAAATTCTCAGACAATGTCTCAGCACCCTCTGTCATTGACTGGGTTTTGTCCATCAAATTGGTCATATCCTTCTCCAGAGTGCTGATTTTTCCTTTTAGTTGGTCATTGTCAGTCTGTAAAGGCTGTATCATTTCTTATTATTGTCACTATTATCAAACCATGTTTTTAAGGAGAAAATATGAAGGATAAAGCTAATTCTCAGAATCAAATGGAGGGATATAGAAGGGAAATTACATAAGCTTTGTATAATACCATTTGTGGTATAAGTAAAAAAGCTGTTGAACTCTTGTATTGTTAAATTATCTGCCATCTTGACCTTATAAATTATAAATGTGACCTTATAAGTCTCACCAGTATGAGTTGGAGAAGGTTCAATAACCATTACTGGCCAGTAGATGTCACAGTTTTAGTCGTGTGGCCAACTTGAACAGTTTGAATTGGTTTTAGTGTGTTAGATACTGAAAAATGTGTTTAAATTAAAAGCAGTTATTCAGTGTAATCACAGACTGTGCACTCCACAGAGATCCCTGACTGGTTAGCAACAATGCAGGTACAGAAGGCAGTAATGCTGACAGAGACACCTGGGGAAGCCCACACCCCACTGTGCTTTCGCAGTATGCTGGGGAAGCTGGACCCACAAGCCACCCTGCTGCAGCCAGATGCACAGTCCACTGGTGGAGCAGGTGTCTGGAGATCTGGAGCAGCTCCGAGATACTACCGAGGCCAGCTACTCAGGGCCGCTGTGCAGGAATGCTACCCAAATACCCAGATACACCATACAGAGCCAGGGCAGTCCAGCCAGGCAGCAACTGAACCCACTGGTGACCTGAATCCCCAAGCCCCACATTGGGTGCCAACTGTTTAAATAACACTGGTTGAAGAATAGTAGGCTAACTCCAAGATAAACCAATTATATATTTTTTATTATAAGGGGCAAACTTACGAAACAGGAACAAAAAGTCCAAGCTCAGCTGTGTAACGTGGGAAGCCACAGAGAGAGAGAGCAAACCCTGGGCTGCCCAGCATTTTTCTCTGGGTACACCAAAGGTCATGCCCTAACCTGGTCCCACCTCTTAAAGATCATTGGCTGAAAGAGATTCCCCATCAAGGGGCCAACACTGTCTTTCAACCTATTGCTTTCCACACTAGATTTTAAGACAGGGGTTCTCACTGAAAACCTAGAGATCATCAATTAAACAAGATTAGCCTGCCAAGCCCCAGGCATTCTCGTGTCTCTGCATCCTCAGGACTGAGAGTGCAGATACATGCCGTTGCACCCAGGCTTCTTACATGAATTGCTGGGGATCCAAACTCAGGTCCTCATGCTTGGCAGCAAGCACTTGAGTGATCCATCTCCCCAGCCCTACTTTTGATATTTATAGATAGGTAATTACATCATCTGCAAATGAGACTTCTATCGCTTATGAATAAGTACTGAAACATGAAAGTGAGTAAGCAGTGTAGGCTAAATGTATGTAAAGAGGCATCATTATTTAGTTCATACTTTTCAAGCAACCATTTCTATTGCTTCAGTTTTTAAGAACAACACTGGCTGTATCATTCTCTATCACATCTTGTGAATTTTAGTGAGCTATTCCTATTCCTATCACACTGTAATGTCAATCAGGAGCTAGAGCTTAACCTGAAGGGCATTTCTAACTTAGCAAACATGTTTTATTTCATTTGTAATATTTTTATTAAATTACCCTTTTATTCTTTAGCAAATAGCTAATAGAATCCTATATGGTATTGGTTAGTCCACTGTAGAGTTTAATTTGCTAAAATGCTATTTTGAGTTTTTGTATTGTTTCAATTAGTGAGATTCTTCAGTATGCTCATACCATAGAATTGGTACCAGAGCAAAGGTCTCCTCAGGGAGTAAGTTGAATGCAGCTTTAGAGCAGACCATATGGTTTTTCAGAGATGGTTGAAATTACCTCTAAAGCAACTCAAGGCTTATGCATTTTTACAGAAGTAAAACTTCAACTAACTTTTACATTTCTTCGTTGTTGAACTATTGAGCTTTCTATTTTCTTTAAAGATGGTTTCTTCTAGAAGTATTTTCAATGTTATATATATATATATCATCTATCTATCTATCTATCTATCTATCTATCTATCTATCTATCTATCTATCTATTACCGTATATCTCTATATGTATTACTTTGATATCCCAAACTTTTCATCATATTTGTATGTATTTATAAGTTTTCATTCTTATTGCTTTTTATAGTTTATATTTACTTTAATTTCTGTTTAATAGCATGACTACATTTCTAAAAGGCATATATAATTGATTCTTAATGAATCAGCTTCTGGTGGATCGCATTTATATAAATTTTTCTGTTCATTCATCCATTCATTTACTCCTTTACTAATTTCTTTACTTGTTTTACACACGCACACGAGAGAGAGAGAGAGAGAGAGAGACAGAGACAGAGAGAGACAGAGAGAGAAAGAGAGAGAGAGAGGAGGGGTGGAGGCAGGCTTCTGTAACTTGCAATCCTCCTAATCTCTATCTTACCGTTGCAGATGTGTGCCACTGTGTCTGGATTTCCTTCCTTACTCTGATTTGGGTTATTTTATGATTTTCCTTTTAATGTACTGGCTGAATATTTAATTTCCTTACTTTTAACTTGTCTGTTTGCTAGAAAATCCATTTAAAACTCCAGTTTCATTTTTATTCACATCCAAAAATTTTTATTTGCAGAGCATTCATTTTGTTAATTTCTGAATAAACTTCTATTCAATCTTTATTTCTTCTTTTACCTAAGATTTATTTATTTCTGGTTTGAAGGTTAACAAGTGATTAAGTTTAAATTCTAATTGTATTACATTATAATCAGGAAAATATGTGGCTCATATTTTATGGGTCTATGTATTTTTATTAATATTTGTGGGCTTACAAAGAGCAAGTGTAAGGGTGGAGATGGGAAGGGTGTGTAGAGGAGGTTTGGGGAAGGCACTGACTTCAGCTTTCAGCATGTGAGCCTGACAGATCCCTTGGACATTCAAATGGAGCACAAGCAGTTGAAATAACTCATCTGAGCAGA
>PVIU01032318.1:0-13695 GCA_004026605.1 Ondatra zibethicus
GGACCGGGAGAAGGGGAAGAAAGGAAAAAAAAATTTTTTATCTTTAATTATGTTCTTGAATGGAAAAAATAAAACAAAACAATGTATGGAAAAAAAAATAAAAAAAAAATAAAAAACTAAAGAATGGAAACACAAATGCCACACTACATTTACTTCCTACAATGCTTTGAACAATGTGAACAGAGTGTTCTTTTTAGAGAGAAATGCATGTTTGTTTCACAGATAAGTATAACGCTGTGAAAAGTGAAGAGAATAATGAAAAGAAGTTGTATCTTTTAGAAACCTTCTTGTGTTTCTTTGTTGCACACTCAGCGTTCAGTTGAGGAGCGAAACACACTTTAAAAGAACTTACTTATCTTTAAAACTAAAGAATGTAGACAGAAATGCCACACTCTATTTACTTCTAACAATGTTTTGAACAAAGTGAACAGAGTGATTCTCTTTAGAGAGAAAGACATGTTCGTTCCTCACATAAGCTTCTAAGGCTGTGAACAATGAAGAGAATACTGAAAAGAAGATGCGTCTTTCATAAACCTTGTGTTTCTTTGTGCGAACTCAGCATTCAGTTAAGAAGCTAAATACACTTTCAAAATGACGTACTTATCTTTAAAACCAAAGAATGTAGACAGAAATGCCACACTCCATTTACTTCTAACAATGCTTTGAAAAATGTGAATAGAGTGTTTCTCTTTAGAGAGAAAGAAGTGTTCATTTCTCACATAAGATTATAAGGCTGTGAACAATGAAGAGAATACTGAAATGAAGATGCGTCTTTCACAAACCTTCTTGTATTTCTATGGTGCAAACTCACCATTTAGTTAAGACGCTAAATAAACTTTCAAAAGAACATACTTATCTTTAAAACTAAAGAATGTAGACAGAAATTCAACCCTCTATTTACTTCTGAAATGCTTTGAACAATGTGAACAGAGTGTTTCTCTTTAGAGAGAAATGCATGTTTGTTTCTCATATGAGCTTATAACGAAGTGAACAGTGAAGAGAATACTGAAAAGAAGATTCGTCTTTCAGAATCCTTCTTGTGTTTCTTTGGTGCAAACTCAGCATTCAGTTAACAGGCTAAATACACTTAAAATAACGTACTTATGTTAAAAACTAAAGAATGTAGACAGAAATGCCACACTCCATTTACTTCTAATAATGCTTTGAACAAAGCGAACAGAGTGATTCTCTTTAGAGAGAAAGACATGTACGTTTCTCACATAAGCTTATAAGGCTGTGAAGAATGAAGAGAATTCTGAAAAGAAGATGTGTCTTTAAGAAACCTTGTTGTGTTTCTTTGGTTCAAACTCACCATTCATTTAAGAAGCTAAATAAACTTTCAAAAGAACAGACTTTTCTTTAAAACTAAAGAATGTAGACAGAAATTCAACCCTCTATTTACTTCTGAAATGCTTTGAACAATGTGAAAAAACAGTTTCACTTTAGAGAGAAATGCATGTTTGTTTCTCACATGAGCTTATAACGCAGTGAACAGTGAAGAGAATAATGAAAAGAATATGTGTCTTTCAGAATCCTTCTTGTGTTTCTTTGGTGCAAACTCAGCATTAAGTTAACAGGCTAAGTACATTTTCAAAAGAATGTACATATCTTCAAAACTAAAGAATGTAGACAGAAATGCCACACTCCATTTACTCCAGAGAATGCTTTGAACAATGTGAACAGGTTGTTTCTCTTTAGAGAGAAAGGAATGTTTGTTTCTCACATGAGCTTATAACGCTGAGAACAGTGAAGAGAATAATTAAAAGACGATGCGACTTTCATTAACCTTCTTGTGTTTCTTTGGTGCAAACTCAGCATTCAGGTAAGAAGATAAATACACTTTAAAACAACTTACTATCTTTAAAACAAAAGAATGTAGACAGAAATGCCACACTACATTTACTCCTAACAATGCTTTGAACAATGTAATCTGAGTGTTTCTCTTTAGAGAGAATCGCATTTTTGTTTCACACATAAGTATAATGCTGTGAACTGTAAAGAGAATACTGAAAATAATATGCGTCTTTCAGAAACCTTCTTGTGTTTCTTTGGTGCAAACTCAGCGTTCAGTTAAGAAGCTAAATAAACTTTCAAAAGAACGTACTTATCTTTAAAACTAAATAATGCAGACACAAATGCCACACTCCATTTACTTGTCACAATTCTTTGAATAATGTGAACAGAGTGTTCTTTTAGAGAGAAATGCATGTTTGTTTCACAAATAAGTATAATGCTGTGAAGTGTGAAGAGAATACTGAAAAGAAGATGCGTCTTTCAAAAAACTTCTTGTGTTTCTTTGGTGCAAACTCAGCATTCATGTATGAACCTAAATACACTTTAAAAGAATGTACTTATGTTTAAATCTAAAGAATGTAGAAAGAAATGCCACACTCCATTTACTTCTAACAAAGCTTTGAACAATGTAATCTGAGTGTTTCTGTTTAGAGAGAAACGCATGTTTGTTTCACACATAAGTATAACTCTGTGAACATTGAAGGGAATACTGAAAAGAAGATGCGTCTTTCAGAAACCTTCTTGTGTTTCTTTGGTGCAAATTCAGCATTCAGTTAAGAAGCTAAATACAATTTAAAAGAACTTACTTACCTTTTAACCTAAAGAATGTAGACAGAAATGACACACTGCATTTACTTCTTACAGTGCTTTGAACAAAGGGAACTATTGTTTCTCTTTAGAGAGAAAAGCATGTTTGTTTCTCACATATGTATATCGCTGTGTACAGTGAAGAGAATACTGAAAAGAAGATGCGTCTTTCAGAAAACATCTTTTGTTCTTTTGTGTAAACACACCATTCAGTTGACAAGCTAAATACACTTTCACAAGAACGTACTTATCCTTAAAACTAGAGAATGTAGACACAAATGCCACACTCCACTTACTTCTCACAATGCTTTGAACATGTGAAGAGAGTGTTCTTTTTATAGAGAAATACATGTTTGTTTCACAAAGTAGTATATCGCTGTGAACAGTGAAGAGAATACTGAAAAGAAGATTCGTCTTTCATTAACCTTCTTCTGTTTCTTTGGTGCAAACTCAGCATTCAGTTAAGACGCTAAATACACTTTAAAATAACGTACTTATCTTTAAAACTAAAGAATGTAGACAGAAATGCCACACTCCATTTACTTCTAACAATGAATTGAACAAAGTGAACTAGTGTTTCTCTTTAGAGAGAAAAGCATGTTTGTTTCTCACATATGTATATCTATTTGTACAGTGAAGAGAATACTGAAAAGAAGATGCATCTTTCAGAAAACTTCTTGTGCTTCTTTGTGTAAACAAACCATTCAATTGAGAAGCTAAATACACTTTCACAAGAACGTACTTATCTTTAAAACTAAAGAATGTAGACACAAATGCCACACTCCATTTACATTTAACAATGCTTTGAACAATCTAAACTGAGTGTATCTCTTTACAGAGAAACGAATGTTTGTTTCTCACATGAGCTTATAACGCTGAGAACAGTGAAGAGAATACATAATAGAAGATGCGTCTTTCAGTAACCTTCTTGTGTTTCTTTGGTGCAAACTCAGCTTTCACCTAAGAAGCTAAATACACTTTCAAAAGAACGTACTTATCTTTAAAACTAGAGAATGTAGACAGAAATGCCACACTCCATTTACTTCTGACAATGCTTTGAACAATGTAAACTGAATGTTTCTCTTTAGAGAGAAACACATGTTTGTTTCACACATAGGTATAATTCTGTGAACAGTGAAGGGAATACTGAAAAAAGATTCGTCTTTCAGAGTCCTTCTTGTGTTTCTTTGGTGCAAACTCAGAATTCAGTTAATAAGCTAAATATACTTTTAAAGAACTTACTTATCTTCAAATCTAAAGAATGTAGACAGAAATGCCACACTCCATATCCTTCTAACAATGCTTTGAACAATGTAAACCGAGTGTTTCTCTTTAGAGAGAAACGCATGTTTGTTTCACACATAAGCTTATAATGCTGTTAACAGTGAAGAGAATACTGAAAAGAAGATGCGTCTTTCAGAAAACTTCTTGTGTTTCTTTGGTGCGAACTCAGCATTCAGTTAACGGGCTAAATACACTTCAAAGAACATACTTATGTTTAAAACTAAAGAATGTAGACAGAAATGCCACACTCCATTTACTTCTAACAATGCTTTGAACAATGCGAACAGAGTGATTCTCTTTAGAGGGAAAGATATGTTCGTTCCTTACATAAGCTTCTAAGGCTGTGAGCAATGAAGAGAATACTGAAAAGAAGATTCGTCTTTCATAAACCTTGTGTTTCTTTGTGCAAACACAGCATTCAGTTAAGAAGCTAAATACATTTTCAAAACAACGTACTTATCTTTAAAACTTAAGAAAGTAGACAGAAATGCCACACTCGATTTATTTATAACAATGCATTGAACAATTTGAACAGAGTGTTTCTCTTTAGAGAGAAATGCATGTTTGTTTCTCACATGAGCTTATAACGCTGAGAATAGTGAAGAGAATACTTAAAAGAAGATGCGTCTTTCAGAAACCTTCTTGGTTTCTTTGGTGCAAATTCAGCTTTCAGTTAACATTCTAAACACACCTTCAAATGAACATACTTATGTTTAAAACTAAAGAATGTAGACAGATATACCACACTCAATTTACTCCAGAATTCTTTGAACAATGTAAACAGAGGTTTTCTCTTTAGAGAGAAACGAATATTTGTTTCTCACATGAGCTTATAACGCCGAGAACAGTGAAGAGAATACATAAACGAAGTTGCGTTTTCATTAACCTTCTTATGTATCTTTAGTGCAAACTCAGCATTCAGTTAACAAGTTAAATACACTGTCAAAAGAACGTACTTATGTTTAAAACTAAAGAATGTAGACAGAAATGCCACACTCCATTTACTTCTAACATTGCTTTGAACAATGCGAACAGAGTGTTTCTCTTTAGAGAGAAAGACATGTTCGTTCCTCACATAAGCTTATAAGGCTGTGACAATGAAGAGAATACTGAAAAGAAGATGCGTCTTTCATTAACCTTCTTGTGTTTCTTTGGTGCAAACTCACCATTCAGTTAAGAAGCTAAATACACTTTCAAAACAACATACTTATCTTTAAAACTAAACAATGTAGATAGAAATTCAACCCTCTATTTACTTCTGGTATGCTTTGAAAAATGTGAACAGACTGATTCTCTATAGAGAGAAATGCATGTTTGTTTCTCACATAAGCTTATAACGCTGTGAACAGTGAAGAGAATACTTTGAAGAGTATGCATCTTTCAGAAACCATCTAGTGTTTCTCTGGTGCAAACTCACCATTCAGTTAAGAAGCTAAATACACTTTCAAAACAGCATACTTATCTTAAAACAAGAGAATGTAGACAGAAATGCCACACTCCATTTGCTTCTAACAATGCTTTGAACAATGTAAACTGAGTGTTTCCCCTTAGAGAGAAACGCATGTTTGCTTCACACATAAGTATTACCCTGTTAACAGTGAAGGGAATACTGAAAAGAATATGCATCTTTCAGAAACCTCCTTTGCTTCTTTGGTGCAAACTCAGAATTCAGTTAATAAGCTAAATACACTTTAAAAGAACTTAGTTATCTTCAAAATTAAGGAATGTAGACAGATGCCACACACCATTTGCTTCTAACAATGCTTTAAACAATGTGAACAGAGTGTTTATCTTTTTTAGAGAAATGCGTGTTTGTTTCGCAAATAAGTTTACCCTGTTAACAGTGAAGAGAATTCTGAAAAGATGTGTCTTTCATTAACCTTCTGTTTCTTTGGTGCAAACTCAGCTTTCAGTTAACAGGCTAAATACACTTTCAAAAGAACGTACTTATCTTTAAAACTAAAGAATGTAGACAGAAATGCCACACTCCATTTACTTCTAACAATGCTTTGAACAATGTGAAAAGACTGTTAATCTTTAGAGAGAAACGCATGTTTGTTTCTCACATGAGATAACGCGGTGAACAGTGAAGAGAATACTGAAAAGAAGATGCGTCTTTCAAAAACCTTCTCGTGTTTCTTTGGTGCAAACTCAGCATTCAGTTAAGAAGCTAAATACACTTTCAAAAGAACGTACTTATGTTTAAAACTAAAGAATGTAGACAGAAATGTCACACTCCATTTCCTTCTAACAATGCTTTGAACAATGTGAACAGAGTGTTTCTCTGTGGAGAGAAACGCATGTTTGTTTCACACATAAGCTTATAACGCTATGACAATTGAAGAAAATACTGAAAATAAGATATGTCTTTCAGAAACCTCCTTGTATTTCTTTCGTGTAAACTCACCATTCAGTTAAGAAGTTAAATACACATTCAAAAGAACGTACTTCTCTTTAACCAAAGAATGTAAACAGAAATTCCACACTCCACTTGCTCCAGACAATGCTCTGAACAATGTGAAGAGTGTTTCTCTTTAGAGAGAAACGAAAGTTTTTTTCTCTCCTAAGCTTATAATGCTGAGAACAGTGAAGAGAATACTTAAAAGAAGATGTGTCTTTCATTAAACTTCTTGTGTCTCTTTGTTGCAATATCAGCATTCAGTAAAGAAGCTAAATACACTTTCAAAAGAACGTACTTATCTTTAAACCATACAATGTAGAAAGAAAGGCCACACTCCATTTACATCTGACAATGCTTTAAGCAATGTGAACAGAGTGTTTCTCTTTAGAAAGACAAGTTCGTTTCTCACATATGCTTATAAATCTGTGAACAATGAAGAGAATAATGAAAAGAAGATGCTTCTTTCAGACACCTTCTTGGGTTTCTTTGGTGTAAACTCACCATTCAGTTAAGAAGATTAATTCAATTTCAAAAGAACGTACTTATCTTTAAAACCAAAAAATGTAGAAAGAAATGCCACAGTCAATTTTCTTAAAACAATGCTTTGAACAATGTGAACAGAGTGTTTCTCTTTAGAGCGAAATGCATGTTTGTTTCTCACATAAGCTTATAACGCTGTGAACATTGAAGAGAATACTGAAAAGAAGATGCGTCTTTCAGAAACCTTTTTGTGTTTCTTTGTGTAAACTCACCATTCAATTGAAGCTAAATACACTTTCAAAAGAACTTACTTATCTTTAAAACTAGAGAAAGTAGACAGAAATGCCACACTCCATTTACTTCTGACAATGCTTTGAACAATGTAAACTGAGTATTTCTCTTTAGAGAGAAACGTATGTTTCTTTCACCCCTAAGCTTTTGACGCTGTGAACAGTGAAGAGAATACTGAAAAGAAGATGCGTCTTTCAGAATCCTTCTTGTGTTTCTTTGGTGCAAACTCAGCATTTAGTTAAAAGCTAGATACACTTTCAAAAGAATGTACTTATCTTTAATACTAAAGCATGTAGACTGAAATTGAACCCTCTATTTAATTCTGAAATGCTTTGAACAATTTGAACAGACTCTTTCTCTTTAGAGAGAAATGCTTGTTTGTTTCACACATAAGCTTATAACGCTGGGAACAGGGAAGAGAATACTGAAAAGAGGAAGCGTCTTTCAGAAACCTACCTGTGTTTCTTTGTGTACACTCACCATTCAGTTGAGAACCTAAATAAACGTTCAAAATAACGTACTTATCTTTAAAACAAGAGATTGTAGACAGAAATGCCACTCTCCATTTACTCCAGACAATGCTTTGAACAATATTAACAGAGGGTTGCTCTTTACAGAGAAACGAATATTTGTTTCTCACATGAGCTTATAACTCTGAGAAGAGTGAAGAGAATACTGAAAAGAAGATGCATCTTTCATTAAACTTCTTCTGTTTCTTTGTTGCAAACTCAGCATTCAGTTGAGAAGCTTTCTAAGGAACTTTCTAAGGAACTTTCTAAGGAACGTACTTATCTTTAAAACTAGAGAATGTCGACAGAAAAGCCACACTCCATTTTCTTCTGACAATGCTTTGCACAATGTAAACTGAGTGTTTCTCTTTAGAGACAAACGCATGTTTGTTTCACATATAAGCTTATAACACTGAGAACTCTGAAGAGAATATTGAAAAGAAGAAGCATCTTTCTGGAACCTTCTTGTGTTTCTTTGGTTCAAACTCAGCATTCAGTTATGAAGCTAAATACACTTTCAAAAGAACGTACTTATCTTTAAAACCAAAGAATGTAGAAGAAAGGCAACACTCAATTTAATTCTAACAATGCTTTGAACAATGAGAACAGAGTTTTTCTCTTTAGAAAGACATTTTCGTTTCTCACATATGCTTACAACACTGTGAACAATGAAGAGAATACTGAAAAGAAGATACTTCTTTCATAAACCTTCTTGTGTTTTTTGGTGCAAACTCACCATTCCGTTAAGAAGATAAATACACTTTCAAAAGAATGTACTTATGTTTAAAACTAAAGAATGTAGACAAAAATTCAACCCTCTATTTACTTCTGGAATGCTTTGAACAACGTAAACAGACTGTTTCTCTTAAGAGAGAAATGCATGTTTGTTTCTCACATAAGCTTATTACGCTGTGAACAGTGAAGAGAATACTGAAAAGAGGATGCCTCTTTCAGACACCTTCTTCTGTTTCTTTGTGTAAACTCACCATTCAGTTGAGAACCTAAATAAACTTTCAAAACAACATACATATCTTTAAAACTAGAGAATTTAGACAGAAATGCCAAACTCTTTTTACTTCTGACAATGCTTTGAACAATGTAAACTGAGTGTTTCTCTTTAGAGAGAAACGCATGTTTGTTTCACACATAGCTTATAACGCTGATAACAATGAAGAGAATACTGAAAAGAAGATGCGTATTTCAGAAAACTACTTTTGTTTCTTTGGTGCAAACTCAGCATTCAGTTGAGAAGCTATATACACTTTCAAAGGAACATACTTATCTGTAAAACTAGAGAATGTAGACAGAAATGCCATACTCCATTTACTTCTGACAATGCTTTGAACAATTTAAACTGAGTGTTTGTCTTTAGAGAGAAACGCATGTTTGTTTCACACATAAGCTTTTTGACACTATGAACAGTGAAGAGAATACTGAAAAGAAGATGCGTCTTTCAGAAAGCTTCTTGTGTTTCTTTGGTGTAAACTCAGCATTCAGTTAAGAAGCTAAATACACTTTCAAAAGAACGTACTTTTCTTTATAACTAAAGAATGTAGACAGAAATGCCACACTCCATTTACTTCTAACAATGCTTTGAGTAATGTGAACAGACTGTTTCTCTTTAGAGACAAACGAATGTTTGTTTCTCACCTAAGTTTATAACGCTGAGAACAGTGAAGAGAATACTTAAAAGAAGATGCGTCTTTCATTAACCTTCTTGTGTTTCTTTGGTGCAAACTCACCATTCAGTTAAGAAGCTAAATACACTTTCGAAAGAACGTATTTATGTATAAAACTAAAGAATGCAGACAGAAATGCCACACTCCATTTACTTCTCACTATTCTTTGAACAATGTGAACAGTGTGTTTCACTTTAGAGAGACATGCAGTTTGTTCCACACATAAGCTTATAACACAGTGAATAGTGAAGAAAATAAAGAAAAGAAGATGCATCTTACAGAAATCTTCTTGTGTTTCTTTGATTCAAACTCAGCATTCAGTTAACAAGCTAAATACACTTTCAATAGAACATATTTATCTTTAAAACTAAAGAATGTAGACAGAAATGCCACACTCCATTTACTCCAAATAATACTTTGAACAATGTTAACAGACTGTTTCTCTTTAGAGAGAAACGCATGTTTGTTTCACACATAAGCTTATAACGCTATGAACATTGAAGAGAATACTGAAAATAAGATGCATCTTTCAGAAAACTTCTTTTATTTCTTTGGTGCAAACTATGCATTCAGTTAAGACGCTAAATACACTTTCAAAAGAACGTACTTATCTTTAAAACTAAAGAATGTAGACAGAAATGCCACACTCCAATTTCTTCTAACAATGGTTTGAACAATGTGAACAGACTGTTTCTCTTTAGAGAGAAACGAATGTTTTTTTCTCACATGAGCTTATAACGCTGAGAACAGTGAATAGAATACTTAAAACAAGATGCGTCTTTCATTAACCTTCTTGTGTTTCTTTGGTGCAAACTCAGCATTAAGTTATGAAGCTAAATACACTTTCAAATGAGTGTACTTATCTTTAAACTAAAGAATGTAGAAAGAAATGCCACACTCCATTTACTTCTAACAATGCTTTGAACAATGTAATCTGAATGTTTCTCTTTAGAGACAAACACATGTTTTTTTCACACATAAGTATAACTCTGTCAACAGTGAACAGAATACTGAAAATAAGATTCGTCTTTCAGAAACCTTCTTGTGTTTCTTTGGTGCAAATTCAGCATTCAGTTAAAAAGCTAAATATTCTTTAAAAGAACTTACTTATCTTTAAACTAAAGAATACAGACAGAAATGCCACACTCCATTTAGTTCTAACAATGCTTTGAACAAAGTGAACTAGTGTTTCTCTTTAGAGAGAAAAGCATGTTTGTTTGTCACCTAAACTTATAATGCTGTGAACAGTGAAGTGAATACTGAAAAGAAGAAGCATCTTTCAGGAACCTTCTTGTATTTCTTTGGTTCAAACTCACTATTCAGTTAAGAAGCTAAAAACACTTTCAAAAGAACGTACGTATGTTTAAAACAAAGAATGCAGACAGAAATGCCACACTCCATTTACTTCTCACAATGCTTTGAACAATGTGAAGAGAGTGTTTCTCTTTAGAGAGAAACTCATGTTTGTTCCACACATAAGCTTATAACACAGTGAACAGTGAAGAAAATAAAGAAAAGAAGATGCATCTTACATAAACTTTCTTGTGTTTCTTTGGTGCAAACTCAGCATTCAGTTAAAAGCAAAATGCACTTTCCAAAGAACGTACTTATCTTTAAAACTAAAGAATGTAGAAATAAATGCCACACTCCATTTACTTCTAACAATGCTTTGAACAATGTGAACAGAGTGTTCCCTTTAGAGAGAAACGCATGTGTGTTTCACACATAAGTATAACTCTGTGAACAGTGAAGGGAATACTGAAAAGAAGACGCATCTTTCAGAAACCTTCTTGTGTTTCTTTGGTGCAAACTCAGCATTCAGTTAATAAGCTAAATACACTTTAAAAGAACTTACTCATCTTCAAATCTAAAGAATGTAGGAAGAAATGCCACACTCCATTTACTTCAGACAATGCTTTGAACAATGTAAACTGAGTGTTTCTCTTAGGGAGAAATGCACGTTTGTTTCACACATAAGCTTATAACGCTGTTAACAGTGAAGAAAATACTGAAAAGAAGATGCTTCTTTCAGAAAACTTCTTGTGTTTCTTTGGTGCATACTCAGCATTCAGTTAACAGGCTAAATACACTTTCAAAAGAACGTACTTATCCTTAAAACTAAAGAATGTAGACAGAAATGCCACACTCCATTTACTCCAGACAATGCTTTGAACAATGTGAACATAGTGTTTCTCTGTAGAGACAATCGAATGTTTGTTTCTCACATGAGCTTATAACGCTTAGAACAGTGAAGAGAATACAGAAAATAAGATGCGTCTTTCATTAACCTTCTTCTGTTTCTTTGGTGCAAACTCAGCATTCAGTTAAGAAGCTAAATACACTTTCAAAAGAACGTACTTATCTTTAAAACTAAAGAATGTAGAAAGAAATGCCACACTCCATTTACTTCTAACAATGCTTTGAACTATGTAATCTGAGTGTTTCTCTTTAGAGAGAATCGCATTTTTGTTTCACACATAAGTATAATGCTGTGAACTGTGAAGAGAATACTGAAAATAATATGCGTCTTTCAGAAACCTTCTTGTGTTTCTTTGGTGCAAACTCAGCGTTCAGTTAAGAAGCTAAATAAACTTTCAAAAGAACGTACTTATCTTTAAAACTAAAGAATGTAGACAGAAATACCACACTCCCTCTCTTCTCTCCCTCTCCTTTCTCTCTTATCTCTCTCTCTCTTCTCTCTCTGTCTCTCTCTGTGTGCTCTTCTCCCCTTCTCACTTCTCCTTCCATGACCCATGAAAAAATATCAACCTCACTCTGTATGGCATGCCTATCCATTTCTCTCTCTTGCCCACAACCATGTATCTCCCTGTCCTGGAACAGTCACTGCTCAGTTACCTGCAGCAATCCCTGCCTTGGACTGGCTGTTCTCAGGGCCCACCTTCTGTAGCCACATGGCCCACAGCTACCACTCAGGGTCCTGCAGCCATCTCTGCATGGGACTGGCTGCTCTCAGGGCCCTCTCCCTGCCACCATATGGCCCACTGCCACTGCTTGGGGACCTGCAGTGTTTCTGCTGCCTGCCACCACTGGAGATCCGCAGCATTTTTATTAATCCATTTCATTGATGCCATGAATCTGATAGGATCCCCTGCCCCAAGTCCCTCTCCCGGGGTTGGGATCCTGAACCAGGTATTTTTCCTGGCAACCCTGTGGTCTATATGCCTGAGCTCGATTTCCCCAGCGTAATTTCTACTCACACCACCAGCTTCAGATGGTGAGTTCTCCCCATTCTTGTCAGCTTAACTGTTTCTCCAAACCCATTGAATTGACTTTTGAGCTCTGGCAATCCTCTGGTTTTCCCAGAAATGGGGCATTGCCCCTAACATGGGTCTTCAAGGCTACAGTTGTGCCCTTCACTGACATTCATCTCTGGATTGCTTCCCTTAAGTTGAATCTGTGTTTGGAACAGCCTGGGGCCAATCCACCTGTGACTGGGGGCCCAGGGTCCCTCATATTCTTCTTTCTCTTTTTTCCATTTCTTTTCTTTTTTTCCTCCTCACCGTGAAAGACTGCTCAGAGAAGCCTCTGACAACTCTTTGCTCCAATTTGCCCCAACAGGATTCAGCCAGGCCTTACCTTCCCAATTTTGGCCTTGTGAGATGCTATCCCATGGTCTTGCGAAGGTTGCATGCTGAGTCACACCCCACCCATGGTTGAGAGACATCTTACCGTGCACCTTGTGGTGTCGCTGTTTTGTCAGTTTTCATGGTTTAAGTTGTTGGTAGCAAGCCATCCATGTCCATTCCCCCTGGGATGGATGTCTTTTAGAAGCCCTAAAACCAAAAGCCTTAACACTCTACTTCTTCTGCTCTTACCATCACTTTGTCTTTGTCCCACCATCACTTTTATGGGAGCTTTCTAACTACTGTCAGTACACAGGCAAATGGAAAATGTTTTTTTTAAACTGTCCCTGTCACTAATGACAAGATTGGTTGGATCCACGAGGCAGCTTTTTCTTTTTCAATTTGAGCCTTTTGCGACCCTCTGTGGATTGTGGCATGGTGACTCAGCCACAGCGTGGCCCACACCTCTAGGTCTCTCTTATTACTTAACTTAAAATCTGTAGGCTCAAAAATTGTGGCTTTTCCACACAACATGGGACTGCTGCCATTTTGACTGGGGTCAGGTGACTTCATTACCATCTTCGCTGAAAGCAAGGTCAGGTGACCAAGTTCTGCCACTTTTACTGAGGTATTCCCTGCCTTGTTTCCCAGTGTTAACTCTGTTACGTGGATGACCTTATCCCCATCTTAACTGAGAGCCAGTTCAGTTGACCCAGTCCTGCCAACTTTACTGAAGTTATGCCCTGACTGGCCCTCCAGTTTATTTATCTCTAAATTCCTCTTGCTGGCTCTGTTACATATGTGTTTTGTGCCATGGCACACCTTTCATAGGGTCCACCAAGAGCATCCACTTCACCCAATTCTTG